>VDFB02379711.1:188552242-188614890 GCA_007258455.2 Sequoia sempervirens | reverse complement strand
AGGGAGAGGGAGAAAGAGAGAGAGGGAGATGGAGTAGGAGGGACCTAAGAGAGCGAGGGAGTGAGAGAGAGGTAGAGATATATGTCTATAGCTCAAGGAGAGAGAGTGAGAAAGATAGGTATAAAGAGGGATAAAGAGAGAAGAAAGGAGGGAAGGATAGGTCTAGAGGTTAAGGGGATACATAGTGATATATAGAGAGGTAGAGAAAGGGATAGAGAGATATGATGATTTATGAAGATTTTTTCATCTCCTTGCTACAAAAAATATAAATATTTTATTATTCATTACTTTTTCTAATGTTTCAAGTATTTTGAGATGAGTGTTACCAAAAAAAATCATGAAAAAAAGACTTTGCGTGTGAAAGTAGTGAGCATTTGATGTTTCAAAAATGAAATATGAAGTTAAAATTATTATAATTTTTTTTTGGTTTATAATATAGAATCACCACCTATTCCATTGTGTATATCTCTCAATTACCTTTACAACGCCTATGAAAAGTTGAAATTTCAATAAGAAACACAAAAGTTATGCCCATTTTATTAAAGAGGGTTTTTTAGGTTTTCAAAACGGATATCCGTTTTGTTTTTCAAAAAAATGGGTTCCCGACTTCCAAAACAGATAACTGTTTTGAAAAAAAAATTGATATCCATTTCGGTTTAAGTTATGCCCATTTTATTAAAGAGGGTTTTAAGTTTTCCATGGATATCAGTTTTGTTTTTCAATAGTTCACAGGCTTCAACCAGATACTTGTTTTGAAAAAAAATTAATCAATTTCGGTTTGGTATTACCAAACCAAAATGGATATTGTACCCAGGCCTGCAAAAAGTCAAAGGCATGAATTTCACGTTTTTGGACATGTTAAAAATTCCTTTTTTCACATCACCACTTTTTGGACCCCCATGATCTTGCACACACCTATATATGTATGTATGTATGTATGTATGCATAACTATATATACTTCCATATATGTATGTATTTGTGTGCACGCATGTACATACATACATAGGTATAAACACACACACACACACACACACACACACACACACACACACACACACACACACACATATATGTATGTATTTATAGATAAGAGGGTGTTAAGTATCTAAACAATAGACAACAACCGATAAAAGCAACCCATGGTTGCAAAGGACCGAACAAGAAAGGCTAGACCATTTCCAAACTATACAAAACAATTCGGCTAGTGACATCCATGCCTGTTGAGAGGGTTTATGTCTATTGTATCCAAACCAAAAAACAAGGCATTTGTAACTTACAATATCTTTTACAATGTCCTTCTATAGTTTTGTACGTCTCTACATTTTATGAGTTAATGTCTATTTTCTATTGATGTTTGCACTCTCTAGATTATTCTTTACTCTTCTCTACCTTTGAATGCTTTTATGGATCAACCTCTATCCTTGACTTGGAGACTTAACACCATAATTCATTAATGCTATCTTATGTGCTGAGCATGATGTCTATTGTATGGGGAGAGAAATACAAAGCATTTGCAAGCTCATATGTCTTTTAAAGCATTGCTCTATAGTTTTTTTATATCCTCCCTTTCAATGCCTTAATGTGTATTATTTGTTGTTGTTTGCATTTTCTCTGTTAATGTCTATTCTTTACTATCCTTGACTATTTTCATTGCCTGGGCTCTATTGTTCAGTTGCAGGTGGCATTAATCATGGCCAACCCATTAGCCTCTTTAGTCTTTTAATAAACAAGAAAAACACACCCATAAACATACTGATGTGAACGATCTAAGCAAATAAAGAAACAATGCAAACATTCAAAAATAGGAAACAATGGACATTAGCCCACAAAATACAGAAATGGAAAAATCTATGCAAAAAAAAAGATATAAGAACTAACACCTCGATTGTTCTTTGCTTTCAATATTATAGGCTTGTGCTTCTCTAATTTTTTAGTTTGTAGAAAAATGTTCAATCCAATTTTTTTGGTTGATAAGTGGCATTGTTCATAATAGTTGACCATTGGAAATTGGAATGCATTCCTATACATATTTTCTATTTATGATTAAGATTGATAGGTGCCTTGTTTTTTTTTTTTTTTCAGGTGGTAATCACAACTCAGATCATTTGTAATGTATATGACTAGATAAAAGAGAATGTTCATGGCATGCTATAGTGCACATTTGTAAGTTCAACCTATTCTTTAGTTGTTTTCTATTTAACACACCCTTTTCTTCTTCTAAAAGAATTGTTTTGGCTGGATATAAAAAATGTACTATAGTGCAATTATCTTTTTCATGTGCTATTGTTCAAAACTATATTGCGCTTGCACTGTACACTTGTCTTGCTTTGTTCTTTATCCCCTATTATTATGTTATGCTTCTATAGTATTGGAATATCAATCAAGAAACATATTTTTAGTTGATACTACCATGTTTCAATGAATATTTTACTTTTATTTCAGCTTATACATAAAAGCATTTGGTCATTTGCTTCCAACCATTTATCTTATATTTTGTTTCACTAAATAGGTCAACTGCAAAAAATAAAACTTTACCGGCATGCCATATCTTTGGTCCCCTACTATGTATTCTTTCAATATGGTAATAGAATATTTTTTTATAAGAAAAACTATTACAAGACCTAATTGTGGTGACAATTTTGTTGAGCAATTTTGCTTTGTTTATATTGCAGGGACAAACAAATCAACATTTCACTTTTATACACAATCATGCTAGGACTAGTCAACAAACAAACATAGCTAGAATCAATAACCATTGAGCTATTGTATATACATACTACTATGCACACCTTCAAATTGTGCTCTAAATATCAAAATCGCATTTTCACAATCTGTCTAGCTATGTACAAACTGCTACTATCACATTCCCACCTAACCCAAGCTCACATATTTGTTGCAACACTTTAAAATTGGCATCTTTCAATCCATAAGGGCAGAAGAAATTCTTTTCATTTTGAAATTGTATTATGTTAGTGAGCGAAGGCATAAGTGATTAACTTGAACTTTGCAACAATGTCATCAAATTCTACTTTTTCACTCTCTTTACCATATTGAATTCTTCCACCGTGCTTCGATTTTTAACACAATAAACAATTGACACAATTAGGTTGCATCAAATACATTGTGTTGAAAAGCTCTTTGAAGTTATTGTAGAAAATAATTCTTCACATTATGATGTGCCGCTTTGAATTAGGCACTTTGCATCAATTCCATATCTTTCATCAACTACTTGGAGAAGAAATTGCTTTTGGAAAGCACAAGCCAACACGTTCTTTGTCATAATCAATGGACTCAACATAGCAGATCAACAATATGGAGTTTATGCAAAAGCGCTATCTCAAATATGCACATTATATTCTAAAAATCTCTTTTCCAAAGTAAACTCAAAGTGCTTTTCAACATATCATATCTAGTGAGACCAAATTTTCCTAGCTATTGCGTCAGTAAAAATGCAAAAAAAAAGACTACAACTTCAGTGAATATAAAAACACTGTTTAGTCAACTATTGTTCGAACTGTCTATGTCTCTAATAAGAATAAATACTATTCTATTGTACTACATATTCATATCTTCACTTAGTTATTGTTTGTAGACAATAGTTGGACCCTATTTTTGGACATATTTTCGATAGGTATCCTATTGCAAATGAGTTGACACCCACTATGAAGCAGATATGCTATTGTGGAGAATATCGCTAAAACATTGCAAAGCATTGATTTCTTTAGTCAAACCAAATTAGAAAATCAAAATTGTGATGCATCACTCAACTGTGTTGCAGCTTAATCATATGATATTTTTTTCTTGCATTTGAAGTTTCAAAATTGCTCCTTGCAGATTACAAATATGTTGTAATTTCATCCAACATAAAATCTTAGCAGTTCCTAGCATGCACCACAACATCTAGAGCACCTATAGAAAAAAGTGAATAAATCGCATTCAAAATCAGCAAACTTCAAAATCATATGAGATCTTAATAATGTTTTTTCCCCTCTTTTTTTTAAGGCATGCTTGACATAAAAATCTCATTGCATATGCTTGCTAGAACAAATGGAAAATGCATTGGCCGCTTGACAAACAAGATAAAAAAAGGCAAGTACAATATCCTGTTTTTATCACACAGATTTTCTCTTCATATGTATATTTATCAATCTACTTCTTCTAATTGTTCAATTTGTAATGTATAAGCTGGAAACACATACTGCACATCCACAAAGCATTATTGACACATGCACAAAATTAATCACCTTTACCATTTGAAGGCAATGAACCAAGAATCATGCATGTCAATTTAATTCACAACCATAGTAAAATGGAAGTGTATAAACCTCAACAAAAACCTATTTCACACATCTCTACCATTTTTATGACCTCACCAAAGTCTCTTTGTTACAGATTTTGTCATTGGAAGAAAAATAAAATATAAAAGAGGCAATATTGATTACTGCCCTTCTTCTTACTGCTAAAAGCATTGTTCAACACATTGAAAAAGTCATCTGTAAGTTTGTAAACCTCTTAAAGTGTCATATTTTGCATAGTTTATTCACTTTTTCAAATTGTTTCATAACAGTGAAACCTATGATATATCAGGATTAATGTTTATTTCTTGATAGCAAATAACAAATCAACTGTAGCTAGTGTGGACACAGAAAAAGTATCCCTTTGTCCTTGCTTGATTTGGGAATAATTAATGATAGATTTGACTTAATAGGGACTTGATTTAGTGTTGTGAGGTGTTTTATACATCCACATTAGGTCTTGGACCCTTGAAAACTGAATAAAATGCATCTGACAATGTCTTGTAAAGGAGTTGTAAAGTGTTGTAAAAGACTTTCACGCTTCTCTAGACTTAATGAACCTATCTTTCCCCTAATCCAATGATACAAAATGTATTTAATTGCATTATCACATCAATATAGAAGGCTTGTAAATTAAACTTGATCCTAATCTAGTGTTGTAATGTGTTTTACACATTCACATTGGATGTTGTACCTTTCTAGGTTGTGGATCTCATTTTAGTGTTGTAAATTATATTTAATCACACTTTCACATTGAAATTTGTGTCCCTAGCCCTAATTACCCTTTAAATCATCTTTAATAGGCCCCTATGCTCCCATATTGTGCATCTTGAGGCTTAATTTGATCAAAGACATGATAAAATCATCACATAAACTTGTTTTCTTCATTCCCCGACAATCCAGTTGGAAAAATAACCCTTGTGGGACCAAGTCACCCATCTGGGTGAATTATTCCCATCTAGGTGGGACTAAGTTTCCCAGCTTGGTGACTTAGTCCCATTTGGGCTATTTTTGAGGTTCGGGTGAGAAAAATTGGATTTTAAGTTTATTTTTCCTTCATGTCGGCCTTGGGGATCAAATTAATGGGAAAATTAGGTGGATTGACTATAAATACAAGTTTCTAAACCCTAATTCATAACTCATTCATCATGTTCTTAAGTCAATCAAGCTAGGGTTTTAACATCTAAAGTCATCAAGATAGCATCTTTCAGGCATTCAAGGGTAGATTATTCATTTTTTGTTGCAAAAATTCAAGATCTATCCTCATGGAAAGGCTCTAACTCCATTATTTTAGGATTCATTACATTATTTATCCATTTCAATTTAATTACATAAAAAGGGGTTTGACCATGGAAAACCTCCATTCCCTAACATTCAACATTTCTCTTTCTTTCTTTGTGTGTGATGCAAGAGAATCCTTGGTTCTTGGCAATCTTGCATCAACCAAAAATACTTCTTTCAGTTTTGTTCTTGTTTTTTTTGCTATTTCTCAATGCTTGTTGGTGGATTCGTCATCTTTGCTCACCAGACCTTGAGGATCTTGGATTAAATCATCTACATGTTCATTTTCTCTATTCAAAGATTTGAGCGCGATTGGATCTTTTTTTGGCAAGTTATCGCTTCTGGAACCTCTTGGCAGTTTCTTGAACTGACACCAGAATAGTTTTCAAGCCTATCGATTAATTTGATTATTCATGGATTGTCTCTATGACTTTCAGATCTTAACGGTGTGATTTTAAATATTCCTGGGAGTGTTCCTGACCTTCATTATAGGTCCACACTTCACCCTATGCATTCATCGAGGAGTAATTCAAATTTGAGGCTAACTTGTTCATGCACATGTTACATTTTCTTTCCTTGGTTAATGTAATGATCTCTGGTCAACGTAGATGTTTCCAGAGTTGCAGATATGATATAAATCTTGTAATAGACCCTTAGAATGGCAGAATGTGATCCAGAAGAATATAAGATTTTGATATGTAATGTTTTTGGTTTGTATAGGATCATGTTAGAGTGTTGTATATTTTATCTAGCCTGTGAGCTGAATCTATAAGCCCAAATGTTGTCGGGCAAATGTAACTAAGATTTATGTTAATGAGAATTTTTTAATCTACATTTTCCTCAATATTTTGTGTTGCTTTCATTGTGTTACTCTTGCTTCACAGTCTAGATTGTTCTCCTTGAGGACCCTCCTACCGTGGCTACACCAGATTAGTATCAGAGCGAGATTCATTCCTTGCGAGATCATCAGAGTTTGTGAAGTCCTATTGAAGATTTTTTGTGGGGTGGCGGATTGAGGATATGACCTGTAACTAGAGAGGACTTGTGTAAAGATGGCAGGAAGGAGGAATGGTAGAACATTTGGAGCACGTAGAAGTGCAGACCCAACTATGATGGAGATGTTAAGAGGAATTGTTTCCAGATTAGATGCAGTCGATACAACCCAGAGAAGAGGTCGACTAGTTGATGATGTGAGTGATGAAGAAGTAGAAGTACATGAAGAAAGAGGAAGAGATGAGAAACCTAGCCTAGATTAGGGAGAAGAGAGGTTCATAAGAGCCCTAATTAAAGTGAATACAACAGTACACTTCAATCCACAAGATTATAATGGTAAGTTGGATTCAGATGCATTGTTATATTGGATTACATAAAAGGAAAATTATTTTGAACTTGAAGGTACCTATGAAGATAAGAAAGTGAAGTTTTCTTGTACAAAGTTGAGAGGACATACATCCCTTTGGTGGGAACATTTGCAGACAAATAGGCAGAGAAGAGGAAAAGAAAAGATAAATTCATGGGATCGGATGGTGAATAAGTTGAAGTCAAAATTTATGTCTGCAAACTATTAGATTAGTTTGTTCAAGAAGTTGTAAAATCTGAAGCAGAAAGAATCTAGTGTGACAGAGTATACTGAGGAGTTCTATAAATTGAATATCAGATCTGGACATTTAGATGATGAGATTAAGAAAGTAGCCAGATATGTGAATGGTTGGAGGTCATCTATACAGGATTAAATTAGTTTGATCAAGTTGTAGAGTGTGGAAGAGGCATATCAGTGTGCCCTAAAAGCAGAAGAGAAGTTAAATAAAAGACATGAGCAGAGACAGAGAGGAAGAGGTGGAATATTTCAAAGAGGAAGAACTTTTACTGGAGGAGCAAGAGGATCTTTTCCATATCAGAAAAAGGACAAGGAGGTCAATAAGAATGAAAATTCATACTAAAGAGGTGATGGAAACTCTTACAGAAGAGGAGGTTATGGTGGTTACTGAAATGAAGGTTATAGAAGAGATGATAGAGGATAGGAGAAAAGAGTATTCAAAGTAACTTGTTTTAAGTGTGGTGGAGGACATAGAGCATTTGAATTTAATCAAGGAGAGACAAGCAAGAAGACAAAGAACAATAGAAGAACAATGATCTTTATTGAGGAGGATCATATTGGATCACCAAATAAACTAGAAGATGGAGAAGTGTTGGCGAATAGAAGAGTATTGTATCAAAGTGAGTTGTAGAAAGAACCATTGCAGAGAAATAAATTTTTTTCGGACTAGATGCAAGGTGAATGGTAAATGTTGAAAAGTGGTTGTTGATAGTGGAAGTTCTGAGAACCTAGTTTCAGAAGAAATGGTGAATGAATTGAAGTTTTAAAGGTTGAAGCACCTGAAGCCCTATCAGATAGCTTGGATGTAGGATGAGCATAAGATACTGGTAAGTGAACAATGTTTGGTGAAATTGAAGATAGGAAATTATCATAATGAAGTTTTGTGTGATATCATGCTTATGGATATATGCCATGTTTTGTTGGGAAGGCCTTGGTAGTATGATAGATAGGCTATTCATGATGGAAAGAAGAATATATATACCATTGTTGCTAATGGGATGAAGCATATATTTTTTTCATTGGAAGATGTTCCTACAGTTGAAGTTTGTACAAATGCTAGGGTTTCTCTGGTTGATGGAAAAAGATTCATTGATGGATTGAGACATGAGAATGTGTGTTATGTCATAGTTCCTAAGAAGACTAAAGACTTGAAGCATGTAGAAGAACACCCAGAAGAGATAAAAGAGATACTGACAGAATATGAGGAGATCATTTCGGATAATGTACCTGATGCATTGCCACCTGTGAGGAGTATTAGTCATTGTATGGATCTAATTCCTGGAGCTAGTTTTCCTAATAAAGCAGCATACCGGATGACACTGATAGAGAATGAAGAGTTGAATAGACAAGTACAAGAATTGTTGAGGAAGGGTTTGATAAGAGAAAGATTAAGTCCATGTGTAGGACCTGTTGTGCTTGCACCTAAGAAGGATGGATAATGGAGAATGTGTACAGATTCTAGAGCCATAAACAAGATTATGGTGAAGTAAAGATTTCCTTTGCCCTAGATGGATGACATTATGTATTTTTTTAGTGGAGCTAAGTACTTTACAAAGATAGATTTGAAGAGTGGATATCATCGTATAAGAATCAAAGAAGGGGATTAGTGGAAAACAACATTCAAGACAAATGAAGGATTGTATGAGTGGTTGGTTATGCCTTTTGGATTGAAAAATGCACCGAGTACTTTCATGAGGTTGATGAATGAAGTATTGAAGAAATTCTTGGGTAAGTTTGTGATTGTGTACCTAGATGACATCTTGATTTTCAATAAGAGTAGAGAGGAACATTTGTTGCACATAAGACAAGTTTTGCAAAGGTTGAGAGAGGAGCAGTTGTTGATAAACATTAAGTGTAGTTTCATGAAGGAGGAGTTGGTATATCTGGGATTTGTGATATCTATGGATGGATTGAAGATGGACCCTGAGAAGGTAAGAGTGATTGTTGAGTGGCCTACACCAGATAGTGTTGGAGAGGTGAGATCATTTCATGGATTGGCTATTTTCTATAGAAAGTTCATTAGGAATTTTAGTTCTATTTGGAGTCCTATGACAAAAAAAATGAGAGGAGATAGGAAGGATTTTAGATGGACGACTAGAGCAGACCAAAGTTTTGAGTTGTTGAAGTAGAAGGTGATTGAGCAACCTATGTTGGCTTTACCATATTTCAGTAAGGTATTTCAAGTAGACTATGATGCAAGTGGAATTGCAATTGGAGCAGTGCTAAGTCAAGAGGGAAGACCTATAGCTTACTTTAGTGGGAAATTGAATGATGCTAGGAGAAGATATTTTGTGTATGATCAGGAATTTTATGCCATACTTCAAGCCTTGAAGAAGTGGAGACATTATTTGTTGCCCAAGGAGTTTGTGTTGTATATAGATCATCAAGCATTGCAATATTTGAATAGTCAAGGAAAGTTGAATTAGAGACACATGAGATGGGTGGAGTTCCTACAGAGTTATAGTTTTCTTTTGAAGCATAGGAGTGGAAAGTCAAATAGAGTTGTTGATGTTTTGAGTAGGAGAAGAAATTTGTTGACAGAGATGAGAGTTGAGGTATTAGTCTTTGATGAATTGAAGAACTTGTATGAGGAAGACCTGGATTTTGTAGAACCCTGGAGATCTTGTAAATAACCTATTTCAAAGGATAGAAGCCAGTGGTTGGATTATTTTGTTCAGGAGGATATGTTGTTTAGAGGCAATCAATTGTGTATACCCTGGAGTTCAATGAGAGATAACTTAGTGAAGGAATGTCAGGACACTTTGGAGTTGATAAGATAGTGGCATTGGTGCTCAGTGAGAATTAATTTTGGCCACAGATTCATAAGGATGTTAGGAGATTTGTGAATAATTGAAGAGTTTTTCAAGCTACAAAAGGAAGTAGTTAGAATGTTGGGTTGTATAAACCTTTGACAGTTTCAAAGAGACCTTGGGAGGATATCAACATGGATTTCATACTTGTTTTTCCAAAGACATAAAGAGGTAATGATTTTATATTAGTGGTGGTTGATCAATTTTCTAAAATGGAACATTTCATACCTTGTAAGAAGACAACAGACGCAGTACATGTAGAAGACTTGTTTTTCAGGGAAGTGTTCAGATTGCATGGATTACCTAGGAGTATTGTTTCAGACAGAGACATAAATTTTGTTGGTTACTTTAGGAGGACACTTTGGAAGAAGTTGAAGACAGACGTGAAGTTCAGTTCTACATTTCACCCATAGACCAATGGACAGACAAAGGTAGTAAATAGGAGTTTAGGGAATTTTTTGAGATGTTTGGTTGGAGAGAAGACTAGAAGTTTGGATTTAGTCCTTGCACAAGAAGAGTTTTCTTACAATAATTCAGTGAACAAGAGTGCGAGAAAGAAACCTTTAGAGATTGTTACTGGAGTTCATCCTAGAGGTATATCAGAGTTGAGAGACATCAGTATGGAAGATAAGAGGAGTGGAGAAGTAGAAAAATTTGTCGAACACATGAAAAAGTTGCATACTCAAGTAAAACAACAATTGTAAGACATGAATTGGAAGTATAAGGAGAAAGAAAATGGGAAGAGGAGACATAAGGAATTTGAAGTTGGAAATGAAGGGATGGTATATTTGAGGAAGGAAATATTTCTAGTTGGCACATACAACAAGTTGAAGATGAGGAAGTTTGGACCTTGTAAGATTTTGAAGAAGTTTGATTCAAGAAATGCATATGAAGTGGACTTACCAGAAGGTATGGGTATATCGCCTATATTCAATATTGCAGACCTATATCAGTATCATGAAGCAAAATTCAGTGAAGACAATAAAGCACAATTGGAGGGTCAGTTTCCTAAACAATAGTCAGATGAGATTGAGGAGATTCTGGATATCAGGGATGGAAGGAAAACTCGTGGAAAGCAGTACAAAGAGTATCTTGTGAAATGGAAAGGTAGACCAATTGAGGATTCTTCCTAGATTTCTTAGGTTGAGGTAGACCGTCTTGGTTTCCCTTTAAACTCAGCAAAGTAAGGGACCCACTTTTCATTAACCCTAGATTTCTGATGCAAGAGCATCCTTGGTTCTTGGCAATCTTGTATCAACCAAAAATACTTCTTTCAGTTTTGTTCTTGGTTTTTTTGCTCTTTCTTTGTGCTTGTTGGTGGATTTGTCATCTTTTCTCACCAGATCTTGTGGATCTTGGATTACATCATCTACATGCTCATTTTCCCTGTTCCAAGATTTGAGTGCGATTGGATCTTTTTCTGGAAAGTTCACTTCTGGAACTTCTTGGTAGTTTCTTGAACTAGCACCAGAATACTTTTCAAGCCTATCGGTTAATTTGATCATTCGTGGATCATCCTTGTGACTTATAGATCTTAACGGTGTGATTTTAAATGTTCCTAGGAGTGTTCCCAACCTTCATTATAGGTCCACACTTCACCCTATGCATTCACCGACGAGTAATTCAAATTTGAGGCCGACTTGTTCATGTGCACATTACATTTTCTTTCCTTGGTTAATGTAATGATCTTTGGCCGAAGCAGATGTTTCCATAGTTTTGGATATGATATAAATCTTCTAATAGACCTTAGAATGGCAGAATTCGATCCAGAAGAATATAGGAAATTTTGATATGTAATGTTTTTGGTTCGTATTGGAGCATGTTAGAATGTTGTATATTTTATTTGACCTGTGAGCCGAATCTATAAGTTCGAATGTTGCCAACCGAATGTAACTGAGATTTATGTTAATGAGAATTTTTTAATTTACATTTTCCTCCATATTTTGTGTTGCTTTCATTATGTTACTCTTGTTGCACGGTCCAGATTGTTCTCCTTGAGGACCCTCCTACCATGGTTGCACCAATATGATTGCAATTATAGGTCCTTGGATGGCTTGGACATGATTGAAGAATAGGTTTAAAAAAATTTGGAGCCATTTCCCTTTTTGCAAGGTCAAAATATCCACAAAATGTCACTTTCAGGCCTGAATTTAGTAGTTTCAGAACTAGACACCTGGAGGAACTAAAAGAGCAAACCGAGAGCTTTCGTTTCCACTTTCAGATTTTTAGAAAATCCAAAGTGGACTAAGTCACAAATAGTTACAAATTAGTCCCACTGCACATTTTTTTTAGAAGTTTCTGTAGATCTGGATACCCATTTGGCTAAAATGGGCTCTAGAGTAGTTTTTCAAATCTAGGGCTAAGTCGCCCAGCTTGGCGTAAGTGTCCCAGTTGGCCAGAAAATTAGATTTTCCATAATTTCTGAAGCATCTTTTGTCTTCATTCTAGCCTTTGTTAGTTTCCAGGTGCAATCTTTCTATTTGTCTTCTTTATCTTGACTTCTATTCCATTCAATTTATCTTTTTGCATATCACAATGTGTTTTCAAAAAAAGTGCATTTCATTAGTTTTGCATTAATAATCAATATCTTTCATTTGTTTTCTACATTGAGGACACTCTATTTATGCATTTTTCATTCATATTTTCATTAGTTTTGAGTGAGGACATTGCACATTTTGGCCTACCTCTCTCCTTTTAGGTGAAAAACCCTAGAAGTGTTAGTGTCTTGTGCTGCCAAAATCTTTGTCGACATATCAATATGAGGTCCTTTCCCCTCTCTTTTTGTTCATCATTGATCCCTCTCCTAGTTTCCCTTATGTGGGTGAGGTTCGTCTAGTGAAAGAAACCATAGATAATCATAACAATCACATTTGTTCTTCTCCTATTATCTCTCCTACTTGTGACGAAGATATTATAGTGCTAGAAGAACCAATTGATGAGAGTTTTGAAAACCCGATTTGTTTCTCTTCTCTTACCTCACCTATTGGACAAAAAATTACTAAAACATAGCACATAACAATAAGTAATCATGATGATCAAACAACCCAACAAGAGACCATTGAAACCTACCTATGTTCATCTCCTAACATCTTCTCCTCTTGTGATAGTGATGAGGATATGTTAGTGTTAGATAAGAAAACTTTCAAGATCTATGATAACCCTATTTATGATCATTCCCCTACCTATCCTATTTTGCAAAACATTATGATCCAAAAGAGTGAACTTATAAATGATCATGATAATCATACTTGTTCTCCTCCTAGTATCTCTCATAGCCATGAAGATGATGCTTTGATGCTAGAAAACACATTGGATGAGAGTCATGAGAATATTGTCCCTCCCTTCCCTAATGTTCCTATCTTATGGGAAGATCTATTTGGTAAACATGAAAATCATAGTTGTCCTTCTCTTGATGCCTCCCCTATTTGTGATGAAGCTTCTTTACAAAATTTAACCATGGATGAACATATTACAATCTCTCCTACTAGGGTATCCAATATGGCACAAGAGAATGAGACTTTATAGAAAAATGACAATCAAATAGAGTCTTCCCCTAATATCTCCACTATTGATAAACACGAAAATCCAACAATTGATCATTCCCCTACTTGCGATGAAGTCATTTTAGAAGAACCAATCCATGAATGTCAAGAACATTTGATTCGTAGTTCTCCTAAAACCTGTCCTCCTAGGGAGAATATCATGGTGTTATAAAATGGTCAAAATAGTAATGTGTCTTCCTTAGATAAAAAGGTGATTCTTGATTTCCCTTTATTAGAGATACATCAAACCAAGACTGTTGAGGTTATGAATGTGCAAGTGCCCATTAGATCCCCCTTGATCAATGGACCTCATACATACCCAATAGGACATCCTAAGAATCCTCTAATTCTTTACCCACCATCATACAAACAACAAACTCACACCAAACTCGAACTTATTCTCTACCCACCTTAGAATAATGTGTCACAACAACTAAGTCATAATACCATTGCTCATACATATAACACTAGAAACAATGTACAACCCAGTCAACCAACCCCAACCTACTTACCTTTTCCTAATTCTATATTGCCTAGTGCTCCTTGATTAAGGGAGTATGATCTTTTTGAGCAACTTAAGAGCACTCCCACAAAGATATCCCTATGGGATTTACTTCAGAATTCACCTACCTATCACACTATGCTTCAAACGACCTTACAGCAAGTTCCTATCCCTTGTAATGCACAACTAAATGACATAGCCACCCTAATTCAAGGAATGAATATTGAAATTGTTTTCCACCAATGTGAACTCCCCCCTTTGGAAGTGCAAAAAAAAAAATTCGCTTTCATAATAATATCTCAATATAAAAGAATAGGGATAAAGCGACCCTTGTTGATAGTGGCTCATCCCTTAATGTGTGTAGTGTAAATATTTTGGATAGGATTTGTGTGGATCAATCAAAAATTCAACCTAATTCATTTTCTATCCATGGCTTTGAAAATGTAGACAAACAACCCCTTGGTGTGATCACTTTTCCTCTTACAGTTGGGGAGGTTACATTGGATACACCAATTCATGTTATGCCTAATGATCTTTAATATAATATCATTTTAGGCTAACCATGGATTCATGCAATGAATGGTGTGCCTTCCACTCTTCATCGTAAAATGAAATACATCTACAACAACAAAGTGCACATACTTGAAGCCGACCCCGATCCAAATAGTTGTTTGAACATTGAGAAAAATAGAAAATCATTCAAACACAGTGCCACTAACTACACCAGTGCAACCTGTCCAACCAAAAGACAAACAACAACATATTGAACAAGTTACGGAGCTATTAGACGATGATTGGGGTTCCTTAGATTTCAAACCAACACTCATGGGAGAATACAAGATCACAACAAAAGACTCTAACAAGGGAAACGAAAAAGTAATCATGTCAACATAAAATTCATATGACCCTTTGCAAGCATTCGCCTCAACCACTCCCAAATATAAGACACTAAATTACACAACAACCTTTGACAAACACAACAATGACCAAATGGCAAATTCAAAAGCAATGAAAAACCTTTATGGAAAAGGTTATGAGCTTATGAAACAACTTGGATATAGTGGAAAAGGATGTGGTGCTAGAGAACAAGGTATTCATGTCCCCATCGATCCTAACACGTAAGAAACCACTCATGGTCTTGGTTATTTTCCTCTAATAGAAATCACCAAGCCTTCACTTAACATCAACACTATCACACAAGATTCTCTCAGCCAACTTTAACAGTAATGCATCCTAAACTGATAGACACTAGTGGTCTTGAAAGTTATCCTTTTCAAGAAATGAAACAAACAAAGAAATCTTCACTTAATGTAAATTTCACCTCACAAAATGCTAATGGTTTGAGTTCATTAGATTTTACACCCTCCTACAAAGGAGAGAACAAAATCTTGCAATATAAAGAGTCTTGCATAGATATGATGTCTTGTACATCTAAGCAAGAGATATCTTTGTTGCAAACCACAAACACATCTTCTACCATTGATCAAGAGGGTATCTTGTCAAGACTCCTCCAAAATCACTTGATAACCCTTCCGCCAAGAACTTGAAAGAAATTCTATTACAAAAATTCATTTTGCATATATCATAGATTTCATGGTCATTCCACTAATGAATGTAACACTCTGAGTAGTAAAATCCAACATCTTAAGGAGCTTGGTGTTCTTCCTTATGTGGGGACACCTAATTCCTCTAATTGATACTAATTTTCACTCTAGCATGCATTTCTCAATCATTTTAGCTCACCCTTGTCCTACACTAAGTGGGGGCAAGGGGTTAGGTGGCCTTGTCCTCGTATGTCACCTGTCATTTCCTCTTTTTGCTAGTTGTTAACCTTTCAAGACCAAATAAGAGAAATCTTGGGATGTGGAAGACATTCCTTAAGTTGGATCACATGTGACATACTACCCTTTTCATAACGTAGTTTATCAAAAACATATGACTTGGCATAGGGCTTTCCAAATAAGCTCTCATGTATTCTACTTTAAAGCAATTTCTCATAGTAATGGTGTTAGCAACCGCTTTAAAGTGGGGGCATACATCAAAACTTATATTTCAATGTGTGATTTCTTTCTTCTTGCGATGCGTCCTTTTTCCTGGTGGGGTCATTGGGCTTGATTCCCTTCAAGAGTGTGCTACTTCTTTGACACATCCTCTCTTGGAAACCTTAAGCATAATGTTCCCTAAGATGAGACCTTGCACGAACTAAGAAAAATCCCTTTGAACATTCCTTACACTATCTTGCATTTACAATGTCTATGAGTGTCAAGCATACAAAGTATTGCTTACCTCGTAGAACTCGAAGATCATTTTTGTGTAGCACCTTATTAAAGTTATCAAGAGGATATAAATTTGGTATGGTTGAGTGGGAAGCCCATTTCGAGGCATGAATGTAATGAACCGGACCAATTTTTTTTTTCTGTTTTTCCAATTACAATTACAATCAACACACACCTATTAAGGTTAGCTCTAAACCAAAACGATGCAAAAAGAAACTCTAACCAAGGATGTCCACCAGGATCCCCGATGTTGGGCAAGGTGTGAGCATATGGTCAAAGGATCTGATGCAATGCAGAATTGGAAGGGAACTCTAACCAAGAATGCGTCTAGGATAGACGAGCATATGGTCAGAGGATCTTATGCATGATGAATTGAAAGTAACTCTAACCAGGATGGTGCCAAGAGATGGCGAGCATATGGTCAGAGGGTCCCTAAGAACTACTAACTGAAAGTAAATAGGCGGCAAGCCAACCTATTCCACTTATTCAGTGGGAAGTACAATAAAGTAAGTGAAAGAGAGAAAGGAGAATTGTTAATAGTACTACTGATCAGCTTACAATTTGATAGAATGCTTGCCAAAGCCCAATATTATAAGTTCTTCAATGCTGCAATACTATATATGATTTCCTCAATGCTTAACAAGACTCTCTAGACTCAAACTCCTCACAAAATTGCATTTATCTACGACTGATATGACAAACCAGTGACTAAAATGAAGTAACCAACAATACAACAACTCACTAAAATGCACCTAAATCACTCCCCACACACCCAAAACTCATGAAATGAAATGCAATAGCCTCTAATGACAATGGCGCCCAAATCCCAATCAAGAAACCATAGCTTACAACCACCTATTTTTCTTGCACAAATCCCAAGACTCCTCCAAATGGTATAGCCCTCAAGAAAGGGCGATTTTCCTTGGAAAAATCAAAGACTCCATAAAAAAATCTGCAAATTTTCTCAAATGGTCGCCCCACATAGAGAAATGGATAGATCATGCAATGCCCAGAACAATATTATTTTTATTTCATGAAATATGAGCAAAAACTACAATCAGCTATGCTAATCAGCAACTCCAAAATATGACTAAAATGCAAGGAAACTGAACTAAGATGCTAAGAAACCCAAATACAATGTGGAATAACTCAACTATAATATACCTCTCAACTAGTTGTTATCTTTCAAGCAAGAAGCTGAGCCAAGCTAGGATGTGTGGTTTCCTCGAAGCAACTCTGTCACCATTTCGGTAGCATAACGTTACTGAAAAATATGAGAAAAGAAAATGAAGAGAAGAGGTCTCCTTATGTAGACTTTCCAAGAATCTTCCAAAAGCATCTAGAAGGGCACCCAAACTAGTCAAAGCATTATTCAAATTTGAGTTGACTCAATTCCCTCCAAAGTGGCATCCAAAACAAGAAGGCAACATTAGACTTTATTCAAAATATTCTCCTCATCAAAGTTGGCGTCCCACTTCAAGCATGATTTAAGACCTTTAGAAATATTAAATTACCTCCAAATGAGGCATCCACCCATGAAGTCCCCCTTTCAGAACAACTTTAAGTCATTAGGCTAGGCCAAGGGGTTAACATTAAAACATAATATTAAAATATATCATTATTTAAATCAACTAAACTTATCTCTCCAGAAAATGCATCCAAAGGCCCAAATTCCCAATACCAACTGAACTAGCTGAAGAAGAGAGCCAACTGCATTGTAGCCAACATGACCACTTTCAGAAATAGAATTTACTAAAAATAGTACATTCATGAAGTTGCTCAGAAAACCAAACGATCTATTCCACTACGAAGCTCTCTGAAAACCCAAAAAGAATCTGCAAACCAATCACCAAACTTCAAGCAACAACCTCCTAAAAAATAGGAAACCCTAATTTCACCCTCCGAGTAGCCTATGGGTCTCTGGAATAGGCCAATGCTCAACTGAATCGATCACAATTGAGAAGGGTACATTACAGTCCGCCCTCCCCAAGATTGCTTGCCCTCAAGCAATCGCAAGTCTGGATGCTGTAGAATCTCCTCATTCTCCCAAGTTGCATTCTCCAAAGGCAAGTTCTTCCACTTCACCAAGTATTCTTTGATTGTTCTTCTCCTCAAAGAACGCTCTCTGGAATTAATAATCTCCTTTGGAATCAAAGTCAACTATCCTTCTTCATCCAAGGGAGGCAACTGTGATGAAGGAACAACATTGTGTCCAAGTTCCTTCTTGAGGCGAGACACATGGAATACATTGTGAACCTTGCTACTCGATGGTAGTTCCAACTCATAAGCTATTGCTCCAACCTTTCTAATGACTTTGAATGGCCCATAGAAGTGATGTTTGAGCTTCTCAGCTCCACTCTTCTTGAGAGTAGACTGTCTGTAAGGCTGAAGTTGAAGATAAACCATAACTCCAACGTCAAATGAATGCTTAACACACTGTTGATCAACGTACATCTTCTATTGATTTTGTGCTATTTGAAGGTTGTTCTTCAAGGACTTCAAAATATCTTGAATTTTCTACAACAAATCCTTGGCTTGAGGGGCTTTGCAATCACCAAACACCAAATCAACAAAGCTAGGAGCCTCATAACCATAGAGAGCCATGAATGGAGACATCCTTATTGACATGTGGAAGGATGAATTGTAGCAATACTCCCCTAGGTGAAGCCATTTCACCCATGCCTTTGCTGCTCTGAGACATAATTTCTAAGATAGCCCTCCAACCACTTGTTCACTATCTCTGTTTGACCATCAGTTTGAGGGTGATAGCTAGTGCTTGGAGTAAGCACTGTACCACTCATCTTGAAAACTTCTTGCCAAATGGTGCTTAGGAACTTGCTGTCCCTATCACTCAAAATGTTTTTCAGCAACCCATGCAATCTAAACACTTCATGGAAAAACAAATCTGCAACTTGAGCTACTGAAAATGTGCTAGTGATGGCAAAAAAGTGAGCAAACTTTGTTAATCTATCCACTACAACATAGATACAATCTTTTCCTTGAACCTTTGGAAACCCCGTGATGAAGTCCATTGATATGCTTTCCCATTTTTGGTTGGGAATGGGAAGAGGTTGCAGTAGACCAGCTGGAAGAGAATGCTCATTTTTGTTCATCTGACAAGTGGGACACTCCTTGATGTAGCGTTGGACTTCCTCTTTCAACCCCTTCCAAGAAAACCTCTCTCGAATCTCCCTATATGTCTTGAAATAACCTTGATGACCAGCAAGTGGGATGTCATGGAAAGTCATCAAAATCTTCTTTTTGAGCTTAGAATCGGCCACCAAAAAGATCCTTCCCTTGTAGTGTATCAAACCATCAACCACTTTGTACCTTTCGTCATGGAAAGTACCTTCAATGATGCTGGTTGCAAACTAATTTTTGGCATAATCAGCAAGCAACATCTCCTTCCAATCAGCAATAAGCTCACACAATGAGCTCAAATGAGGCCTCCTAGATAGAGCATCTGCCACAATGCTATTTTTCCCTTTGACATACTCAATGTCATAATCGTAATCTTGAAGCTTACTCACCCACTTTTGTTGTCTTTCATTCAAATCCTTCTGATGCATGAAGTGCTTGAGACTATTGTGATCAGTCTTGACCACAAACTTGCTCCCCACTAGATATTGTCTGAACTTAGCTAATGCATGCATGATTGCAAGCATTTCCTTGTCATAGATGGAGTAGGTCCTTTCAACACCCCTTAGTTTCCTACTTTCAAACCCAATGGGATGCTTATCTTGCATCAAAACAGTCCCAACACCTTCTCCAGATGCATCACATTGTAACTCGAAAGGTTTGGAGAAATCCGGTATGGCCAAAACCAGACAAGAACTCATGATTTTCTTGAACTTATCAAAAACACTTTGAGCCTTTTCTAACCAAAAGAAAGCTCCCTTTTTAGTGAGGTCAGTAAGAGGAGCAGCACTTTGAGAGTAGCCCTTTACAAATCTTCTGTAAAAACCACAAAGACCCAAGAACCCTTTCAAATGAGTCAAGTTCTCTAGAGGTGGCCAATTAACTATCGCCTTGATCTTTTCAGGATCAACCTTCACCCCATCAGCACTGATTATGTGACCAAGGTAGAGCAGCTCCTTCATTCCAAATTCACATTTAGACTCTTTGGAAAACAAACTTTCTGACTCTAGGATGCTAAGCACTTCCTCCAAGTGCTTGAGATGTTCTTCCCACATCTTGCTGAAGATGAGGATATCATAAAAAAAGATCAGCACAAACTTCCTCAACTGTTTCTGAAAAACTATGTTCATACAAGACTAGAAGGTGGCTGGAGCATTAGTCAACCCAAAGGGCATGACTAAGAACTCAAAATGTCCATAGTGGCATCTGAATGTCATCTTCTCAACATCTGACCCTCTCATCTGAATTTGATAGTAGCCCGACCTCAAATCAATTTTTGAAAAGAACTTGGCACCATGTAGCTCGTCAATGAGCTCATCTATCCGAGGAATGAGGTACCAATTTTTTATTGTGCTTTGATTTAAGGAATGGTAATCCACACACATGTGGATGGTTCCATCCTTCTTCTTCACAAGAACTACTGCTGAAGCGAAGGGACTCTTGCTTGGACGAATGAAACCCATCTCCAAGAGTTCTTTTATGTTTTTCTTGATTTTTTCCTTCTGCTTCTTAGGATACCAATATGGTGTTGTGATGACTGGCTTGGCCCCTTCCTTGAGTTCAATGACATGCTCAGCTCCCCTTTCAGGAGGCGGCCCTGAAGGTAGATCAGCAAACACCTTACTCTTCTTGGTGAGTATAGACTAGATATCTGGAGGATAGTCCCTCTTTGTTTCAACTGGACTAGCTGGAAGAACCATACATTTTGCAGCCCACTCAACTTGATTGTGTCGAATCAGCCTCTCCATTCTTTTGAATGACACAATCTGAGGACCACCATTGGATATTCCTCTTAGCACCACTTTCTTTCCATCAGATTGGAACTTGAGCTCCATTGTTTGTAGATTGAGAGAGATTTCACCAAGTGAGTGTAACCATTGAATACCAAGTATGGCATCTGTGTCACCAATAATAACTACATAGAAGTCATCTTTGACTTCATAGTTGCCTAACTGCATAGACATGTTAGGAACTCTTTGGTTGCAATAAATGTGAAACCCATCAGCCACCATGACTTTGAAACCTTCAAATTCTTCTGTTTTGAGACCTCTCTTTGCAACCACACCTTCATCAATGAAGTTATGTGTTTCCCCAGTATCAATTAAGGCAACAATATGGTGACCTCCAATCCCACCACGAACCTTGAAAGATTCATTCTTTTGGAAACTAGAGAGTTGGGCAATAGGGCCCCCAACTCCTTGCTCATGATTGGACTCTTCTGGGGCTCTCTCTTCCTCGTTGTCTCCAAAATAAGACTATTGATCAGACATATCAGATTCTGATCCATAATCAGAATAGGCCCCCATTTGGTTAGAACACCCTCTTCCACGGCATCTATGACCCTTAATCCAAGGCTCCAAACATGTATAACACTTGCCCTCTTTTCTAAGCTGCTCACGTTGCTCATCAGTCAACTTTGGTGGAAACTTCTTGTGCTGATTTAAAAAATGCTTCTTATCCCTCTTGTGGCCAAAGGGCTTGGGCGGAAATTTTGGCCTAGGGGCTGATAACTCCATACTTTGAGACTTGGTGGATCGAAAGCCTTAACCCACCCTTTCAAAGGTTCAACCAATCCTTCAGATAACAATACTACCAACCTTCTTTCAGTGATGTTGGGCACCATCACGGAAAGCCTTTGAAAATCAGCTATGTAAGCATCCAAGGAGCCATGCTACTTTAATTGTGCAAGCTCATGAAACTTCACTTCAGGATCCTTAGTGTCGAACCTATCAATCAACTTATTGGTGAATTCATCGTAGGTTTGAATGAGGTTGTATCCAAGTGTGACCAAACCATGGTACCACCACTCATGGGAAACTCCTTCCAAATGCAATGTTGCAAACTTTATGGCATCTTCCTTTGGCATGGGCCTTAGCGATAGGTAGTTGTCCAGCTTCTAAACCCACGACCTTGCTGAACACTTATCACTTCCATCGAAGTGAGCCAATGACACCTTCCCAAGGGCTTGTCGATAGTCAGTCTTGTGAGCCATAGGAGCTCGATTATCAATTCTTCCTTCGTTTCTTTTGTTTCTTTGGTTCAAGAATTGATCAAAGAACCATTGGTCTCTAAGATTAGGAGGTAAGGTGGCATACTCCAAGTAGGCTTGCCTGGCATCATCTGCAAAAGGAATGGCAGCTTCAACTTGTGGTTCCTCCCTCTGAGTGAATGTGGGAAAGAGTGGCCTAGAGGCTGATCCTCTAGAGGTGGCCTCATGCTGGCCAATAGTCATGTCTCTCCCATTTCCATTGTTTCCATTGACACCACTATTTCACCTGTGGCATTGTTTTGACTAGGGGTATGATTCTGAGCAGCCTGCTGATCCATCCTTGCAAGCAAACGGGACATCATATCAATCATCCCATCAAACTTCTTCTCCATCCTATCCTCTCTCTCATCCATGGCCTGCTTGTGACTATCTGACATGTTCTCAACTGCTTTACTAGTATCTACTGCTTTCCCTATTTCTCTCAAAGCCTCTAAAAAAGTATTTGCTTCTGGCACTGGCGAAAACTATGACTGTTGTTTTCTGGCCTGACTTTTGGTGTAATATCTACAATCACTGTCACTCATCTGACAGTTGAATCACTTTAGGGCACAAGTTGGCAGGATCATAGCTCTGATACCACTGTAATGAACTAGATCAATATTTTTTTTCCAATTATAATTACAATCAACACGCACCTATTATGGTTAGCTCTAAACCAAAATGATGCAGAAAGAAACTCTAACCAAGGATGTACACCAAGATCCCCGATGTTGGGAAAGGTATGAGTGTATGGTCAGAGGATTTGATGCAATACAAAACTGGAAGGGAACTCTAACCAAGAATGCGTCTAGGATAGATCAACATATGGTTAGAGGATCTTATGCATGATGAGCTGAAAGTAACTCTAACTAGGATGGCGCCAAGAGATGGCAAGCATATGGTCAGAGGGTCCCTAAGAACTACTAACTGAAAGTAAATAGGAAGCAAGCCAGCCTCTTCCACTTATTCAGCGGGAAGTACAATAAAGTAAGTGAAAGAGAGAAAGGAGAATTATTGATAGTACTACTGATCAACGTACAATTTGATAGAATGCTTGCCAAAGCCCAATATTATAAGTTCTCCAATGTTGCAATAATATATATGATTTCCTCAATGCTTAACATGACTCTCTAGACTCAAACTCATCACAAAATTGCATTTATCTAAGACTGATATGACAGACCAGCGACTAAAATGAAGTAACCAGCAATACAACAACTCACTATAATGCACCTAAATCACTCCCCACACACCCAAAACTCGTGAAACGAAATACAATAGCCTCTAATGACAATGGCACCCAAATCCCAATGAAGAAACCACAGCTTACAGCCACCTATTTTTCTTGCACAAATCCCAAGAAAGGGCGATTTTCCTTGGAAAAAATAAAGACTCCATAAAAAAATATGCAAATTTTCTCAAATGGTCACCCCACATAGAGAAATGGATAGATGCAATGCCTAGAACAATATTATTTTTATTTCATGAAATATGAGCAAAAACTACAATCAGCTATGCTAATCAACAACTCCAAAATATGACTAAAATGCAAGGAAACTGAACTAAGATGCTAATAAACCCAAATACAATGCGGAATAACTCAACTAAAATCTACCTCTCAACTAGTTGCTATCTTTCAAGCAAGAAGCTGAGCCAAGCTCGGAGGTGTGCTTTCCTCGAAGCAACTCTATCACCATTTCGACAGCATAACTTTACTGAAAATATGAGATAAGAAAATGAAGAGAAGAGGTCTCCTTATGTAGACTTTCCAAGCATCTTCTAGAAGCATCTAGAAGGGAAACCAAACTAGTCAAAGAATTATTCAAATTTGAGTTGACTCAATTCCCTCCAAAGTGGCGTCCAAAACAAGAAGGCAACATTAGACTTTATTCAAAATATTCTCCTCATCAAAGTTGGCATCCCACTTCAAGCATGATTTAAGACCTTTAGAAATATTAAATTACCTCCAAATGAGGCGTCCACCCATGAAGTCCCCCTTTCATAACAACTTTAAGTCATTAGGCTAGACCAAGGGGTTAACATTAAAACATAATATTAAAATATATCATTATTTAAATCAACTCAACTTATCTCTCCAGAAAATGCATCCAAAGGCCAAAAATCCCAATACCAACTGAACTGGCTGAAGAAGAGAGCCAACTGCACTGTAGCCAATAGGACCACTGCTAGATATAGAATTTACTAAAAATAGTAAATTCATGAAGTTGCTCAGAACACCAAACGATCTATACCACTGCGAAGCTCTCTGAAAACCCAGAAAGAATCTGCAAACCAATCACCAAAATTCAAGCAACAACTTCCTCAAAAATAGGAAACCCTAATTTCACCCTTTGAGTAGCCTACGGGTCTCCAGAATAGGCCAACGGTCAACTGAGTTGATCACAATTGAGAAGGGGACATTACAATGAATTTCCCCATACCCACCTATGTGTGTGTGAGCACATATTGGTCATATGTGTCTCACCTTTTAGGAATTCTCACCCAGTGGACAACTAAGAGTTTCGTTGCCTCAGAGTGAGTATGCATTTTTGGACAAACAACCTAGATCTGATCCACAACGTGTTCGACAAACGGTCGAAGCTTGATCCACCTTTTTTTATTCACTCTTCTCTTCCTTCTAGTTATTGCCATTGCATAAGCACATATCTTATTTTTCTCCACATCATTCACCTTGTGTGTGTCCTTTTATGCTTATGTTTGTTTGACTATGGATCTTGGATCCTAGGGCCTTGCACAACCTCCTTCATCTTTGTTATCCTAGGTCATCCACACTAGTACGATTGGACCCTTCTTGAATGTCTACTTTAGTGTGATTTTGAAGCAAGTTCATACTCTCACTAAAGTGGGGGCTAATTGTGGGCACAAAAAAAGTATCCCTTTGTTGCTTGATTTCGAATAATTGATGATAAATAGGACTTAATAGGGCCTTGATTTAGTGTTGTGAGGTGTTTTTCATATCCTCATTAGTTCCTGGACCCTTGTAAACTAAATAAAATGCATTTGACAATGTCTTGTAAAGGATTTGTAAAGTGTTGTAAAAGACTTTCACGCTTCTCTAGACTTAGTGAACCTATATTTCCCCTAATTCAATGATATAAAATGTATTTAATTGCATTATCATATCAATCTAGAAGGCTTGTAAATTAAACTTGATTCTAATCTAGTGTTGTAATGTGTTTTACACATTCACATTGGATGGTGTACCTTTCTAGGCTATGTTGACCTCATTTTAGTGTTGTAAAGTGTATTTAATCACACTTTCACATTGAAATTTGTGTTTGTAGCCCTAATTACCATTTAAATCATCATTAATAGGCCCCTATGGCCCCACATTGTGCATCCCAAGGCTTAATTTGATTAAAGACCTGATAAAATAATCATATAAACATGTTTTCTTCATTCCCAGACAATCTAGCTGGAAAAATAGCCCCTGTGGGACCAAGTCACCCATCTAGCTGAATTAGTCCCATCCAAGTGGGACTAAGTCACCCAGCTTGGCGACTTAGTCCCATTTGGGCTATTTTTGAGGTTCGGGCGAGAAAAATTGGATTTTAAGTTTATTTTTCCCTCATGTCAACCTTGGGGATCAAATTAACAGGAAAAATAGGTAGATTGCCTATAAATACAAGCTTTTAAACCCTAATTCATAATCCATTCATTATTCATCCATCTTTCATCATGTTCTTATGTCAAGCAAGCTAGGGTTTTAACATTTTAAGTCATCAAGATAGTATTTTTCAGACATTCAAGGGCAGATTCTTCATTCTTTGCTGTAGAAATTCAAAATCTATCCTCATGGAAAGTATCTAACTCCATTATTTCATTCTTCATTACATTATTTCTCCATTTTAGTTTAATTACCTAAAAAGGGTTTGACCAAGGCAAACCCCCATTCCCTAACATTCAACATTTCTCTTTCTTTATTTGTGTGATTGTAGATTTAGGTGCTTGGATGGCTTGGAAATGATTGAAGAATATTTTTCAAACTTTTTGGAGTTGTTTCCCTTTTGGCAAGGCCAAAATATTGACAAAAAGTCACTTGCAGGCCCAAATTTGGTAGTTTTAGAACCAGACACCTGGAGGAACATAAAGAGTAGACTGAGAGCTTTCATTTCCACTTTCAGACTTTCAGAAAAGCCAAAGTCAACTAAGTCGCTAATAGTTGTGACTTAGTCCCATTGCACATATTTCTCAAAAGTTTCTATAGATATGGATACCCATTTGGTTGAAACAGGCTCTGGAGTAGTTTTTCAGATATGGGACTAAGTTGCCCAGCTTGGTGTAAGTGTCCTAGTTGGCTAGAAAATTATATTTTCTAGAATTTTAGAAGCATCTGTAGTCTTCATTCAAGCCTTTGTCAGTTTCCAGGTGCACTCTTTCTATTTGGCTTCTTTATCTTGACTTCTATTGCATTCAATTTATCATTGTGCATATCACAATGTGTTTTCATTAGTTTTTTGCATTTATGACACTCTATTTAGCCATTTTTCATTCATATTTGCATTAGTTTTGAGTGAGGACATTGCAAATTTTGGCCTACCTCTCTCCTTTTAGGTGAAAAACCCTAGAAGTGTTAGAGAGTCTTATGATGCCAAAATATTTGTCCACAACTAGCTATATAATTTACATTGTTATGTTATGTTGTTTTGTAGCTCTACATTTGATGTATTAATTTCTACTATTTATTGTTCTCTGCATTCATAACTATGTCTTTCGCTATTGGCAAGTGCACTCGATTGCAAGTTTCTTTGACAACTAATACTATCAAGCTTAGAGTGTGCTCAATAAAGAATTGTTGTAATTGTTCTCCCTAGATGAGAAAACAACACAAGTAATACTTTGGATAATAGGGTTAAAGCCACAAATTCAAAAAGTATTTAAAAGACAAACAATTCTCATTTTAATCAAATAGGTTCAATGTAACTAGCTATCTCCAATCTTAAGCATGGTAAATAAACAAATTGATATTGAAGTTCACGTTCTGCTCACCAACGTATTATTTGCATTGTTTTCTCATTTGGTCAGGTTGTTTCATGACGTAGGATTTTGTCTCTTTAGAGGGTTTACAACTACTATGTAGCAAACAACAAAAAACCAAAATTTGTAAGTTTGTTTCATTATATTATCTAATGGAAGTTGAACCTCTGGACATTGGTGGTATTTATGTCTATTGTTCTTGAAATGAAAAACAAAGAACTTGTAAGTTGCTATAACTTTTATATTGTCATTTCATACATGTTAATATCATTGCAATCATGGGTTGTTTTTATTGGTTGTTGTCTATTGTTCAATTATATACTTAACACTGTCTTTTATATATATGCATATGTATTTGTATGTGTGTATATATATGTGTGCGTTTGCATATAGATATATATTTTTGTGCATATACATACATACATATATATGTATATATATATATATGTATATATATATATATATATGTATATATATATATATATATATGTATATATATATATATATGTATGTATGTATGTATGTATGTATGTATGTATGTATGTATGTATGTATGTATATATTTCTATGTATACATATATATGTGTGTGTGTGTGTGTGTGTGTATGTATGTGTGTGCTCTACATTTTACATTAACTGATATCTTTTTTTTTGTTTATTCTGAGTAGATGCAAGTGCAATTGCCATAAAAGCATAATGTTGTCAAGACCTCAGCCTGCAATGGTGTCAAATATAATGATTTTATACTCAATAACAAATAGTAACCCACACAAGCAATCAACGCTAGTGAATAATGGACATCAACATACAAAATGCAAACAACAAGAAACACTTGACATTGAGCAGTAAAATGCAAACATGTAAATGTGTATAAAATGACACTATAAAAGACATAGCAGCTTACAAAGGCCTTGTTTCAATAGTGATAGATTTTTATTCCTTTATAATATTCTTTCATATACTTTTCCTTTTCTATCCATACTCATTGAAAATGCATAGCATAATAATGACACTCTTATGCATATATAATAAATCATTTTCTTTCTTTACATTTGAAATGTGTCATGGAATTTTGAACTTCTTAGATATGGTTGTGCTCTTCCACCTGCTTTTGCTATGCATATATGTCACCCTCATAATTGAGCTATGCATATATAGTATTCCACTTCAGTTTGATATTAATAGAGTCTAATGCAACTATCGTTAATGGCTTATTGTTTTGAGTTCACTGATTTTCAATGTATATTCAATTAATTACAATGCCTCATAAGTATTAAATCTTGCTCTACTGATAGAACTTATATCCATTGTAGTTGAGAATGGGGGGAATTAGAAAGAAGTTTCAATCTGCTTTGTGTGCCTTCCCAGATGGATGTCCAAATAGCCTAACGAACATTGATAAAGACACATTTTTTCACACACAACATTTCTATGTAATAGAAATTTCCTTCTTGCATGTGGTGACTTGATCATCGTCCATAAAAGCAATTATTTTCATACAATTATCAATGTTTCTTCTCTCCTCTACCCAGTTATTCAAATTCATTGAAGATCATTGTGTCCACATGTAATAGCTGCATTCTCCATTGGACTTCCCATTGCCCTATCTTGATATATGCACAATAAGTGACCCAATTATTTCATTCTTCACTTACTCACTTTTCAAAATAGAAAGAAATAGATTTGTATGTTTGTATATCTTTTACATTGTCATTTTTTGGTGTTGTTTACTCAATCATTTACATTGTTAAATGAAAGAGACACCTGTGTTTGTTGATAGGATCTATGTCTTCCATCTTTAAAGATAGAAAATACTAGACCCTTTAAGAGAAAATAGTTTGGGAATGGAATTATCTTTGTTACCTACCATTTAAGCATGATGGAAAATCTTAAGAGGGATTGAGGCAAAACAAGGGAGGGCAGAACAAACCTCCCATACCAGTCTATGGTAGTTGATAAAGAAAATAATCGTGAGTATAATGTCATACATGTTATAATATAAAGAGGAATGAATTTATGTATAAATTGAAATAAACACAATACCCTTTATCACAACCTATTCAAGTTAAAATTGACTATTTTTACTAGCATAAAAAATTGTGTATGTTCTTGAAACTTATCATGATGCATTTACTTTAAACCTTTCGATGCAGTCACCCGGAACAGTGAAGTTTCAAAAAATGTCTCCATTGGTGATCGTTGATATACATGAAGCTTTACTTAGAATGAAATTGTCATTTCCATGTGCATCAAATTGACTAATTCTATGTACACAAGACTATTTGGATTTCTATAAGTTATATATGTTAGAATTCATTGTAATCTATAAAATACCATATTTGACAAGATCTATGTCAGTTGAGAGGATCTATGTCTCTCATCTTTGAAACACCTATATTTGTTCCTTTCTCAGAAGCATTTCAAAGGACATTTGTAGGTTTCTTTTCATCTTGTCTCTCTTTAATATTTAACAATTTATTTTTTCTAATATTTTCACTCTTTGTGCTTTTTAGTATTTATTGCATGAACTAACTATTACTTTTAATATGTGGATGCAGTAACCTCAGTCAATGAAGTTTCAAAAAATGTCTCGAACGGTGGTCATTGATATACATGCAACTATACTCACAATGAAATTGTCATTTTCATATGCATCAAACTGAATGATTCTATGTACATAACACTATTTGGATTTTTATAAATTACATATCTCATATTTGATTGTAATCTACCAAATATCATGTTTCTTATTTTGGCATATTGATCAAGGATATCTACCCTAGTTATGGAAAGGCTTATTGAACAAAACTTATATCATGAGCATAAATATTTATTAAAATAGCTATTTATATAAACATTATCTGATTTCATTTCATTGTAGTGTAGCATTGCATTTTGCTACACTCATATATCGTCTACTTCATTGCTTTGCTTAATCACTTTTCATTATTTTTTTGTAGAGAATTCACATAATAGTGTGTTGATCATGATTAAAAATGGAAGCAAAATTTCACATGCACACATGCAATGCAACTACACTTCAATTTATTACATGAAAATGAAGATTGGTTTTCAATAAATGGAAATTTTCCTCATGTAAAAATTGTTAAATCTATGTTTGATGCTTTGTGAGTGTCAAAGCAACCATTTCTAACATCATATGGCTATTGTAGTAACGTTTTATACTTTCTCTCTAAAGTTTCATTTCATAGTTTTCCCACTCTTTTGTATTTGATTTGGTGAATTTCTAATCATTTTTTTGTATGCATTTACTGTGCACATGCATTCCAATTTCCTTATGATTTATTCAATTAAAATCTAAATTGGATCTAAGTAATTGGAAAATGTCCATGTATTTTATCATTCACTCACTGTCTTCTTACAATTGTTAGTTTTAACAATTTTTAGGTAGTTGTTTTACAATTGTTTTGCATCGCTGCATTTTACGGGTCTATGTTCTTCTTCTGTTATTACATAAATAAAATCAAAAAAATATCTCCCAGGTACAAAATTCCAATTATGTTTATGTCTACATATTGCCTATATATATATATATCAACACGCATGTGTATCATGAAAGAATATAGATATACACATATAATGCATATAGACATATATTTGTAGCATGCATAAATGCACTCTTCATGTGTACATATGCATGCACACCTACATATATATTTGTGTATGTATATATATATGTATGTAAATATACATATACATATACATAATATATACATATATATATGTATCATTATATATAGATACACATAGATATATATTTATATATGTACATAGTACTACATATGATAATAATACATACCATATACACATACATACATACATACATACATACATTCATACGTATATATGTATGTATGTATGTATGTATATATATATATATGCACCAATACACATACACACATAGACACATATATAAATGCTTTTGATCAACACACTATACTATTCTATAGCTATTCCCACTATGGAAAAAAATAGATAATGTAAACACCTGATGTTTAAACATCATAAATTGTTTGTCAATTCCATGATTAAATATCACTACCGAATAGATAAATTTAACAGGGTGATCCATACAACTTGGTCAAAGATTTTCCTATTCAATGTTCACATTCAAAAGACAAACTGAAAATGATCAATCAACCTTTACAATACAGAGATGCATACCCAACATTTCAATCAAACATTGACAATATCTTTTTGCAATTCCTATGCCTACCTACTCCTATTTCAATTTGTGTATTTTAACCCCTCTATGTGTCAATGTATATATATCTATCTATATATATGTGCAAATATATATATATATGCACAACCCTTTCAAAATCCATTGATTTGGCCTTCTACAAACAATCTGAGCAAATCACAAAACAATCCACGAATGAAGCTATGGAACATATAGCAACTTACAAATGCCAATTCTATTGCTTTGAACACGGTACCTCTAATCCATCTTGACAGACACAGATTACAACATCAATAAAAAAAATAGCCAGTTAGATATGTGTATATAGAAAGAAGTAAGAATCATACCAAAATAAATGCAAAATAGAAAACACAAACATGTATATAAACACACACACACACACACACACACACACACACACACACACACACACACACATATATATACATATATATATACATATATATATATATGTATATATATATATATATATATAAATATGTACATATATATATACATATATATATATATATATATATATATATATATATATATATATATATATATATTATTTTTTATTATTTGTAATGTTTTTATTATGTATATATGTATATATATACATATACATACATATATGCATATATGCATATATATACATACATATATATATGTATATGTACATATATATATATATGTATATATATGTATATATATATATATGTACATATATATATATATATATATATATGTACATATATATGTACATATATATATATGTATATATATATATGCATATATATATGTATGTATATATATGCATATATGCATATATGTATGTATATATGTATATATATGTATATACATAAACATAAAAACACATTTACAAATAATAAAAAATGGCCATAATTGACATTGTTCGAAGATGATAAATTGTTTACTAAGTATGTCCAAAAATTTGACTAGTTAAACCATTCAACTTACCTTGACTCTAAATGAGCGACTAAGGTCTAGAGCATGAATAATATACATGTATATTTTGTGCAAGACATTTCAAATTTTAATTGAATAATTAAAAATGTAAGCATTTATTTCGTTACACCAATTGGTCAAATTATTATTATTGTAATATACCAATTTAAACATGAGTAGAATAACAATTAGGTTTATTAAGTTTAATTGTATATATGCTTTTGCCTCGCCCTGATCAATCTTCAACTTTCGTCTAGATTGAATTAACTTATACTATGTTTTGAAGAGGACTATTGTTTAATGTTTTCTACTTCTTACTTTCACAATTGATAGATATTGGTTAATTTATTTTTTAAATGCATATTAAAATTAGTATCTACTTTCAAGAAATTAGTATTACTAACTTGCAAATAATTTTTACATGTTTAGAAAAAATTGCTAGCAAAAATTATATTCAGAAGACTAATTTTCAAATATTTTGAACAACTTATATGAATGTATAAACTAATCTAAATAGTTTATGTTTAATTAAAAAAAAAAAAGCATTTAATTATAATATATTATGAAAGATCATTTTTCAAGTGTTTTTAGTTTCTCGTTACATGATGTACATATATATGCACATATATATGCATGCGTGAGTATATACACATATTCAAAAAACTTATCTTGCAATGCCATATCATCATGCTTTATGTTGTAACGTCTTGACAACTGTTCCACATTATGAAAAAACCTACAAACACAACTATCATAACAATTTCAAATACCACAAACATAGTTTTTTCTCTCTTGCATGGACTCCAACTCTTTAGAGCACTTGTATAAGTAATCTATTTTGCATCTTAAATGCTACATATAGTCTAGACAAATACATTAGTAGTGATGGTTGTACCCATCAACGAATATTTAAGGGAAAGATAATGAAATCCAAAACCTGCTAGTTCATAAGCCATATGGTATAAACCAATATCTATGGGTTCGTGAGCGGGTATGTGTAGGATCATGATGGGCCAAAAAGTGGCGATATGTAAGTGATATGATGGCCCATGTGGCTGACAACTTTTTTTTACCCAAAATTGATGAAACAAAAAGGGTTTTTAAAGGAGATTCTTAGCTTTCCACCAATATAAATTATGCTTTACTTTGAATTTAATAAATAATTATTCATTTTCTATTTGAATTACGACTAAAGTCCTGATTGATAGGCTGATTGAAAAACATCTATAGCTTTCAAACGGTATTACATTTTTTGAATCTGAAACATGTGTTATATTCTATACTTTGCATACTATAGGATTAAAAAAAAAAATGAATTTCATGAAGTTTTGACCAAGTTAAGGTGGTCAGACATACATTTTTTATATTTTTTAAAAGATGTAATAAAAAATTCATAATTAATTATTTACTAGGAAAAAAATTACAAAAAAAATGTGTCACATCGAAACATGATTCCTCTACTTATATCTAAAATCTTATAAAAAAATATTATTATTTTATTGTGGTTAGGGTGGTCAGACAAACACCTACTTTTTTTTTCTTTGAAATTTAAGTACTTGATTGAAATTTCAAATTTTCACCAAATAGATTTTTCTTTTTAAAATAAACCTAGTAGTTTAGAAACTACATTAAATTTGCTACAAATTCTATTCTTACATATTTTTGAAATAATATAGATAGCTTATTCAAATTTTTATGTCAAGTTGTCTTACTCTAATTTTTTGAATTTTTAGCCACTTAAAGACCTATTTTTTCCATGATGATCCTACACATATTTGAGCAATACTGTTAAAATATTTTCCTTTTTCATATGCCAATGGTGTGTGGAACACAATGATCCCATGGATCTTTCTTCACACTTGCATCTATAAGCACAACATGACAGAAGAGGAAAAATGCACAAGCATCTTACTACTGTGCTCAGCATTTTGTAGAAGTTAGTAGAACTTGGGGATTGTATGTGACAATGAATGAAGATGATGAAAACAACGAGGGGAAAAACTGAATTCAAAATTGAGGCGATTGTAAACCCTTCCTTGCAGTTTTCAGTGACAACTCGTAGTCTTCTTGTATGGTTAAAATCAGTCATGTAGGTGGCGGTACTGAAAGATAGCTGGTACAAAAGTCCAAGCTTATGACTGTTGTGTAAAACTTGAACTTATTTGCAAGTACCAATAGAGATAAAATAGAAGGCAGAAAACGTTTCAATTCAAGTTAGAAATTTGGAATCCTACATGTCGTTGATTTATCTGCAGCCACCTCCAAAATTAAGGTGCACCACCATCGGGCCCTCTTTCCTACACTGTTATATATAGAGGTTCCATGACATTCATTTGTTCAATAGTTTTATGAAAAGACCCCGACACATTGCTTTAAAAGTGAATAACTTCATAAAATTTCTATGTCTCAAACCATGACAATCAAAATCTGGTGAACAAAAAATATAAAATCAATTTTAATTAGGTTTACATAACTTTTTTCGAGATGTTGAATGATGTAAGTTTTCTCAAAATTCTTCCACGGTATTTGCAAAGCCTTGGATGGTTCAATTTTAGACCACGTAAGTGAACGAAGATCACTTAATTGGCATCACCATAAAATGATAACCAACAAAGAAGTTGTTGGAGATAAGCTTCTATCGTATGTGACATTTTTGCTATTTAGGATAGTCATCTTTGGTACCCAAAATAATTATAAAAATCTAATCTGCAAATTTTGTAATAGAGACGTATAGATTACATTCATATGCAAAAATAAAATATAGAGACGTCTAGATTCATGCAGGAAGATATATATATATATATATATAATCTAGAAAAAGAAGCCCCTAAAGAAATCTCTAGACTTCTTAAAATGATAAAAGAAAACATTTGAAAACAGGGCATATATAAAAATTTGTCAACAGAAGTTAGGATCGTGTTTGTCTAAACAAAATATTAGAAATCCCCTACCTCTAGTCTACTCTAATTCTTCCCTTATTGTGTCACATGGAGACCATTAGGGTTGCCCACCAACGTTTAATTAATTATCATTTGCATCTAAACATATGCCGTTATAAACAACAAAAGTGTGCAATTTAAAACAAAACTAGAAGTTATCATGTACTACGTACTTGAAAGGTTATTTAAATTATCTTCTTTTACTAATGATTTTTTATTTTATTTTATTTTTAAAAACATTAATATAATGATATAAATCTAATGCTATTTTAAGGGTATAATAAAAATTAGTCATATTTAAAGGTTCATAAGGCACAACACTTGCTAAAGGTTTTGCATATGGGGTTGCAAGTTAAGTGGGCTTAACCTTGGAGAAAATGTGGTTAAGCGTGTTTGAGCTAGAGTAGTACTGGAATGGATGACCTCCCTAGAAGGCCCAGTGCTTCACCTCTGTGAGCATCACCTAGATGCAATGAGTGCCAAGTGGACCATTCATTATCATGACAGACGAGTTCTTGTGAACCACTAGTCATGAAACATGGGTCAATGAGTTTGACTTGAAACTACACGATTGAATCCTGATAGCAATATCATAATTTGGCACACTGTAGAAAATATCTCATACTTATCAATTGATGAGCTAAAGGGGATCTATAATGAATGGCTCATAAGGCACAACAGTTGTTGAAGGTTTTGCAAATGGGGTTGCAAGCTAAGTTGGATTAACCTTGGAGAAAACTTTGTGGTTAAGCACATTTGAGTTGGAGTAGTACTGGGATGGGTGACCTCCCGGGAAGGCCCAGTGCTTCACCTCTGTGAGCATCACCTAGATGCAATGAGTGCTGAGTGGACCATTCATTATCATGAGAGATGGGTTCTTGTGAACCACTACTCATGAAACATAGGTCAATGAGTTTGACTTGAAACTACACGGTTGAATCCTGATAGCAATATCATAATTTGGCACGCTGTAGAAAATGCCTCCTACTTATCAATTGATGAGCTAAAGGGGCTCTATAATGAATGGTTCATAAGGCATAACACTTGCTGAAGATTTTGCAAATGGGGTTGCAAGCTAAGCGGGCTTAACCTTGGAGAAAAACTTTGTGGTTAAGCGCGTTTGAGCTGGAGTAGTACTCAGATGGGTGACCTCCCAGAAGGCCCAGGCTTCACCTCTGTGAGAATCACCTAGATGCAATGAGTGCTAAGTGGACCATTCATTATCATGATAGATGGGTTCTTATGAACCACTACTCATGAAACATGAGTCAATGAGTTTGACTTGAAACTACACGGTTGAATCTTGATAGCAATATCATAATTTGAAACGCAGTAGAAAATACCTCCTACTTATCAACTGATGAGCTAAAGGGTCTCTATAATGAATGGTTCATAAGGCACAACACTTGTTGAATTTTTTTCAAATGGGGTTGTAAGCTAAGTGGGATTAACCTTGGAGAAAACTCTGTGGTTAAGCGTGTTTGAGCTGGAGTGGTACTGGGATGGGTAACCTCCCAAGAAGCCCCAGTGCTTCACCTTTGTGAGCATCACCTAGATGCAATGAGTGCTAAGTGGATCATTCATTATCATGAGAGATGGGTTCATGTGAACCACTACTCATGAAACATGGGTCAATGAGTTTGACTCGAAACTACACGGTTGAATCTTGATAAAAATATAATAATTTGACATGTTATAGAAAATACCTCCTACTTATCAATTCATGAGCTAAAGGGGCTATATAATGAATGGTTCATAAGGCACAACACTTGTTGAAGGTTTTGTAACTGGGGTTGCAAGCTAAGTGGAATTAACCTTGGAGAAAACTCTGTGGTTAAGTTTGTTTGAGCTGGAGTAGTACTGGGATGGGTGAACTCCCGGGAAGGCCCAATGCTTCACCTTTTTTAGCATCACCTAGATGCAATGAGTGGTAAGTGGACCGTTCATTATCATGAGAGATGGGTTCTTGTGAACCAGTACTCATGAAACATGGGTCAATGAGTTTGACTCGAAACTACATGGTTGAATCTTGATAGCAATATCATAATTTGACATGTTGTGGAAAATATCTCCTACTTATCAATTGATGAGCTAAAGGGGCTCTATAATGAATGGTTCATAAAGCGCAACACTTGTTGAATGTTTTGTAAATGGGGTTGCAAGCTAAGTGGGCTTAACCTTGGAGAAAATATTTGTGGTTAAGTCCATTTGAGTTGGAGTAGTACTAGGATGGGTGACCTCGTGGGAAGGCCCAATGCTTCACCTCTGCGAGCATCACCTAGATGCAATAAGTGCTAAGTGGACTATTCATTATCATGAAAGATGGGTTCTTGTGAACCTCTACTCATGAAACATGGGTCAATGAGTTTGACTCGAAACTAATATCATAATATTTAAAGGTGTTATTGAATAGTGTTTAGGTATTAATTAGCCAATAGGCTATATGTGTGAACTTTGGTCAGAATTTTTGTTAGCCTTCCCAGTTTTTTATTTTTTAATTAAAAGGGTTGTGTGCACCGATAGAGAAGGCTAGAAAAATTAAACATTGGATGGCATCAACATTAATTTTTGTATGGTTTTCGTGTAGTGGCGATGGTTGTAAGTAACAGGTCTGCCATTCAAAACCTCGGAAAACATAGTAAATGTCTATGCAATTTTTGATAAGGCATTGTTGGGTGTCATTTTGTGGCTTTACCTTCTATTAGGCCTATGAGTGAGGAGGGAAAGCTTCTGTGAAGGTGCAAGTGAAATTATCTGTTGTTGAATTTTTGTGAAGGTGGTTGGAGGTTTTTTTGTGTTGTTTGCATGGGGTGATGGTTTCGAAAGAAATACAAACATGTCGGTTGTGATAATTTTTTTCCCATTTTTTGCAAGTGTTGGAGAAATAAGGGAGAGAAGAGAAAGTGAGCAGGAAGAGGTGCATTTCAAGCAAGTGGGAAGAGGTGCATATGAAAAACCCTTTCTAGAGTATTTCAAAAATAGTTTATTTTATTTTCCATAGGGCATTGTTGATTGTTGTTCTCTAGGTTAGGCTATATTGTTTCATTTATGGTTTTCGTGTAGTCACGACGGTTGGAAAGAAATATTGTTTGTTTTTGCGTTGGTTTGTTACTATGAATTATTGTGTTTTGTGGGTTTTTTCATCTAGGTCGCTATTGAAACCAATATTGTTTCATTTATGGTTTTCTTTTTGTGCTAAAGGTTTTGAATCGATTTGTTACTATGTACAAAGATTTTGGCACCCAAATGCTTTCTTACACTTCCAAGGTCTTTCCCCTAAAAGGAGAAAGATGGGCCAAAATGCAATGTAAACATTCAAGATTAATCAAGGATGGATGAAGTATGCCTAAATGCAATGTCTAAATGCAATAAACTGATAAAGGAAATGAATTGTTAATGCAAAACCTAAGAAATGCAAGATGTTTGAAAATATATTGAAATATGCAAAATCACCTAGAAATTAAGTTAAATTGTAACAAAAAAACTACTGAAACTAAAGGTTTGCACCTGGAGGTTTAAAAAGGATGGAATGTAGGTCTAGAATCCTGAAAAACCTTATGTAGAAGCCAAATGGTAGACTTGTTCCAATCTGGGTGACTTAGTTCTAGATCTGGGAAAACTGCTCTAGAGCCTGTTTCGGCCAAATGGGTATCCAAATCTATAGAAACCTCCAAAAAACAAGTTCAGTGGGACTAAGTCACCACTTTTGGTGACTTATTCCACTTTTGAATTTTTGAAAATATGAAACTAGAAATGGAAGCCCTCAGTCTGTACTCTGGTTCCTGACAAGTGTCTGATTCTGAAACTCTAATTTTCAGGCCTAAAAGTGACTTTTAGTGGATATTTTGGCTTTAGAAACAAGGAGATATCTATAATCAGTCATTAACCTAATCTTCAATTATTTCCAAGTCTTCAAGATGCCTAAATCATTATGATTGACCTTGATTTTCTACAACAATGAATGAAGATTATGCCCTTCAATGTCCTTGAAAGCTATCTTGATGACTTAGAATGTAAAAACCCTAGAGTGTTTGACTTGACAGAGAAGATAAATGATGAATAAAATGAATGAGTTATGAATTATGGTTTAGAGGCTTGTATTTATAGGCAATTCACATTATTTTCCCATTAATTTGTTCCCCAAGGCTGACATGAAAGATAAATAAACTTAAAATCCAATTTTTCCCACCTCAACCTTGAAAATAGCCCAAATGGGACTAAGTCGCCAAGCTGGGCTACTTAGTCCCACCTAGCAGGGACTCATTTGCCCAGATGGGCGACTTAGTCCCAGAGGGGCCCTTTTTCCAGTTGGATTGTTGGGGAATGAATAATTTCAGTTCTAGTGTTGATTTCATTGGGTATTTGATCAAATTATTCCTTGGTATACACAATATGGGACCATAAGGGCCTATTAATGATGATGTAAAGGATAATTAGGGCTAGGGACACAAAGTTCAATGTGAAAGTGTGATTAAATACACTTTGCATCATTAAAATGAGGTCCACATAGCCTAGAAAGGAACAACATCCAATGTGAATGTGTAAGACACATTACAACACTAGATTAGAATTAAGTTTAATTCACAAGTCTTCTAGATTAATGTGAGAATACAATTAAATGCATTTTGCAACATTGAATTAAGGAAAGATAGGTCCATTAAGTCTAGAGAAGAATGAATTTTTTTTACAACACTTTACAACACCTTTACAAGACATCGTTAAATGCATCTTATTCAGTTTGCAAGGGTCCAAGACCTAGTGTAGATGTGTAAAACACATCACAACACTAAATCAAGGCCTCATTAAGTCCAATTTATCATCAATTATTCCCATATGAAGCAAGAAAAAAATGATACTTTTTTTGTGTCGACAATTAGCCCCCACTTTAGTGAGAGGATAAACTTGCTTCAAACTCACACTAAAGTAGACATTCAAGAGAGGTCCAATCATACCAATTGATGCAGATGGAAAAGATCAAAGGAGGTTGCACAAGCCCCTAGGATTCAAGATTCTAAGTCAAATCAACATAAGCACAAAAGGACATACATAATATGCAGTAAAACAAGATATGCAATCATGCAATGGTAAGAACTAGAAGGAAGAGAAAAGAAAAAATAAAAAGGTGGATCAAGCTTCAACCATTTGTCCAACACATTGTGGATCAGATCTAGATTGTTTTTCCAAAAATTTATACTCACTCTGAGGTGATGAAACTCTTGGTTGTTCGTCGAGTGAGAAGGCCCAAAAGGTGAGAAACATACACTCACAACTGGTATGCACTCACACATAGGTAGGTGGCTATGGGGAAAAGTCATGCCTTGGAATGGGCTTCCTACTCAGCCATACCAAAGTTATACCTCCTGATAACTTTGATAAGGAACCACAATGAAAATGATTTTCGAGCTCTATGATCTAAGAAAAAATTTGTATGCTTGACACTCATAGACATTGTAAATGCAAAATAGTGTAAGGAATGTTCAAATGGATTTTGTTTATTTTGTTCAAGTTCTTATCTTAGGGAACATTGTTTCTAATGTTTCCAGGAGAGGAAAAAGTGTAGGTGATCTCATCTTGTTTCCAAGAGAGGACAAGTGCAATGTTTCATCCTAGGCAACATTGTACCTAATATTTCCAAGAGAGGAAATTGCAAGAAAAAGAAAATCACATAATGAAATGTGAGTGTCAATGTATGCCCCCACTTTAAAGTGGTTTCTAACACCATTACTATGAGAAATTTCTTTAAAGTAGAAGAAGATATGAGATCTTATTCAGAAAGCCCTATGCCAGGTCATTCGTTTCCTATAAGCTACGTCATGAAAAGGGGTAGTATATCATGTGTGAGCCAACTTAATGAATGTTGTCCACATCCCAAGCTTGCTCTTATATGTTCATGAAAGGTTAATGACTAGTAAAAAGAGACAATGACAAGTGACATACGAGGAAAAGCCTACTTAACCCCTTGCCCCCACTTAGTGCAGGAAAAGAATGAGTCAAAGGGATTGATGAGATGCAGGCTAGAGTAAAAATAAAAATCAAGTAGAGGAATTAGGTGCCCCAAAAAAAAGAAGAACACCAAACTCCTTAAGATTTTGGATTTTACTACTCAAAGTGTTACATTCATTAGTAGAATGACCATGAACTCTATGATAGGCACAAAATGAAGTCTTATAATAGCATTTCTTTCAAGTTCTTGGAGGAAGGGATATCAAGTGATCTTGGAGGAGTCTTGACAAGATACCCTCTTGATCAATGGTATAAGGTGCTCTTGTGGTGTGTGAAAAACATACCTTTTTCTTAATACAAGATGTCATACTTATGCAAGACTCATTAGATTGCGAGATTTTGTTCTCTCCTTTGCAAGAGGGTGTAAAATCTAATGAATTCAATTCATTAGTGTTTTGCGAGATGACATTGGCATTAAGAGAAGATGGTTTTGTTTGCAAAGGATAACCATTAAGACCATTAGTATTAATCAATTCAGGATGTACTACGGTAAAGGTTGTCTTTGATGATTTGTTTGTGATGGTGTTGATGTTGACTGAAGGCTTGGAGATTTCTATCAAAGGACAATAACCAAGACCATGAGTTATTTGTTGTGTGATAGGATTGATAGGGTTACGAATACTTTGTTCGTTAGCACCACAGCCTTTTCCACTGTATCCAAGTTGTTTGATATAAAGCTTTTTCATTGCTTTTGGATTAGGTGGTTGGTCATTCTTGAGGTCGTCAAAGGTTGTTGTGTAACCTGTTGGAATTTGTTCTAGAGTGGTTGAGGCAGATGTGTTCAAAAGGTCTTCTAATTTTTGTGTTGACATGATTGATGTTTCATGTCTCTCATTGGAATCTTTTTTATGATCTTGTACTCGCCCATGAATGTTGGTGTGAAATCTAAGGAACCCCAATCATCGTCTAATAGCTTCGAGTGTTGTTCTTTGTTTTTTGGTTGTACGGGTTCCATGTGTGTAGTGGATGTTGATGTGTTCAAGGGATTTTCTTTTTTTTTCTCAAGTTGTAAGACACTATAAGGCTTAGGATCAGCATCAAGGGTGTATACTTTGTTGTTGTAAATGTATTTCATTTTTCGATGAAGAGTGGAAAGCACGCCATTCATTGCATGAATCCACAGTCTACCTAAGATAAGATTACATGAAATTTCATGAGGCATAACATGGATTGGTGTATTCAATGTGGCCACTCCAAATATAAGAGGTATAATGATCACCTCAAGTGGTTTCTTTTCGGCATTGCCAAATCCCTTAATAGATTATCCATGTTTTCGGCAGAACTTGTATCTATGATTAGGAAAGCATCATTTTTTTTTTTTGTATTGAGCTATGATTAGGAAAGCATCATTTTTTTGTTTGTATTGAGTTCTCTTTATCCATGTTTGTTTGTATTGAGCTATGATTAGGAAAGCATCATTTTTTTTTTTGCACTACCAAAGAGAGGAGTTCACTTTGGTGGAAAACATTGTCATTGTTTATTCCTTGTATTATGGTTGCTATGTCAGTTGGTTGTGCATTAGAAGGGATAGGAAATGGTTGTAAGGCCATTTGAAGCATAGTGTGATAGGTAGGTGAAGTCTAAAGTAAATCCCATAGGGATATCTTTGCAGGAGTGCTCTTAAGTTGCTCAACAAGATCATACTACCTTAATCAAGGAGCACTAGGTAGTATAGAATTCGGAAAAGGTAAGAAGGTTGGGGTTGGTTGTCATGGTGATGGATTGTTTTGAGTGTTATACATATATGATCAATGGTATTATGACGCGGTTGTTGTGAAACATTGTTTGTAGGTGGGTAAAGGACAAGTTCTGGTTGGTTTAGGGTTATAGGTTTTTTTGAAGGGGGATAAAGGATAAGTTCAGGTTGATTTTGAGTTTGTTGTTTGTGTGAAGGTGGGTAGAGAATTAGAGGGTTCTTAGGATTTCCCATGGGGTATGTATGATGTTTGTTGATCGAGGGGGATCTAATGGACACTTGCGTATTCATAACCTCAACGGTCTTGGTTTGATGTATCTCTAATAAAGGAAAATATAGAATCACCTTTTGATCTAAGACACCCACCTTACTATTGTTGTCATTTTCTAACACCATGATATTCTCCCTAGGAGGAGAGTTTTTAGGAGAACTATGAATCAAATGTTCTTGACATTCATGGATTGGTTCTTCTAAAATGACTTCATCGCAAGTAGGGGAATGATCAATGGTTGAATTATCTTGCTCAAGAAGGGTTGCTTTAGTTGAAAGGGGACAACTAAGATTTTCATGACTCTCATTGGTTATGTTTTCTAACATCAAAGCATCATCCTTAAAACTAGGGGAGATATGAGGAGAAGAAAAAGTTTGATTATCATGATCATTTATGACCTCATTCCTTTGTTCCCTAATGTCTTCCAAAATAGGATAAGTAGGGGAAGGATCATAAAGAGGGTTGTTGTAGACCAACATATCCTCATCATTTATAATATTATCTTCCTCAAAATCATTCTCACAAGCCAAAGGAGAATGTAAATTAGGTAAGGTGATGTTTAAGAATGTGACTATGATTTCATTCTCTTGTGCTAAAATATCTTTCCAAAGGGAATGAGGAGAAGGAAAAACAAGGTCCACATGATTCTCAATGATTGTATCTTCTTTCATCAAGATACGTTTTTTTTTAAAAGAAGAGATATCATGAGAAGAAAAAATATGATCATCATGGTTATCTATGTTTGTATGCTCTTCTATCACACCATCCACACAAATAGGAGAGATAGGAGGGGGTGTAAGTTTAAATTTAACATTGTCATTTTCACTCTCTTGCACTAAAATAATTCCATAACTAGGGAATGCATTGAATGAATGACTAACATGCTTATTTACTATCGTTTTCTTTGCAAACTTGGAGAAGATTGAAACTAACATTTGGAAAAAGTAAACTATACAAACTTGAAATGTAATGTAAGAATGAAATGCAATTTTTTAGTTTTCAAACAAGATGACTTTTTGATTACACAATGCAATGATCTGAAAGATGAAATGTTGTAGATGCAAAATTTAATTTGAACAATGCATGAAATGAGCTAATTTAAGCTAGATCTAGTGAAATGTATGTTACAGAAACTCAACCAAGTTATATAGATAGTTAATGGGAGCAAACAGAAGCTTAAAAATAGGTTTTCCCGATTTTGTAAATGACAATTTTAGGGGTGAACAGGGACTAAGTGGCCCAAGGTGGTGAATTAGTCCCAATACAGATTTTTTTGAGATTTTTGAGATTTTTTTGATGGATTTTGATGTTTTTTGTGCTGTATGATGTAGACCTAAGATGCTAATGCAAAATTTCATAAATTTTCAATGATTTAGTATGCAAAAATGCAACTTATATGCACTTTCACTAATGTAAAATTTGAAATCCTAGAATGCAACTTATATGCACTTTCACTAATGTAAAATTTGAAATTTTAGAATGCAACTTAACTAATGCAATATGAAAGGAAAGCTAATTATAGGATGATGGACTCCAAAATTAGAAAGGAAATTTTCCAAAAGTTGGGTTCACCAAAATGTGTACAAATATTTTGGCACCCAAATGCTTTTTTACACTTCTAGGGTTTTTCACCTAAAAGGAGAAAGATGGGCCAAAATGCAATGTATAAATGCAATAAACTGATAAAGGAAATGAATTATTAATGCAAAACCTAAGAAATGTAAGATGTTTGAAAATACATTGAGATACGCAAAAACACCTAGAAATGAATGTAAATTGTAACAAAAAAAAAAACTGATGAAACTCAAGGTGTACACTTGGAGGTTGAAAAAGGATAGAATGTAGGTCTGGAATCCTAAAAAACCTGATACAAAAGCCAATTGGGACACTTGTGCCAATCTGGGCGACTTAGTCCCAGATCTAGGAAAACTGCTTTGGAGCTCATTTAGGCCAAATGGGTATCCAAATCTATAGAAACCTTCAAAAAATAGGTTTAGTGGGACTAATTCGCCACTGTTGGTGACTTAGTCCACTTCTAAATTTTTGAAAATCCGAAAGTAGAAATGGAAGCCCTCGGTCTGCACTTTGGTTCCTAATAGGTGTTTGGTTCTAAAACTATGATTTTCAAGCCTGAAAATGACTTTTAGTGGATATTTTGGCTTTGCAAACAAGGAGATGTCTTCAATGAGTCTTCAACCTAATCTTCAATGATTTCAAAGTATTCAAGATGCCTAAATCATGATGATTGACCTTGATTTTCTACAACAATGAATGGAGATTCTACCCTTGAATGTCCTTGAAAGCTATATTGATGACTTAGAATGTAAAAACCCTAGCTTGGTTGACTTGAGAGAGAAGATAAATGATGAATAAAATGAATGAGTTATTAATTAGAGTTTAGAGGCTTGTATTTATAGGCAATTCACCTTATTTTCCCATTAATTTGATCCGCAAGGCCAACATGAAAGAAAAATAAACTTAAAATCCAATTTTTCTTGCCCGAACCTTGAAAATAGCCCAAAATAGGACTAAGTCACCAAGCTAGGCAACTTAGTCCCACTTGGCAGGGAATCATTCACCCAGATGGGTGACTTAGTCCTAGAGGGGCCCTTTTTCTAGTTGGATTGTTGGGGAATGAAGAATTTCAATTCTAATGTTGATTTCATCAGGTATTTGATCAAATTATGCCTTGGGATACATAATATGGGGCCATAGGGGCCTATTAATGATGATGTAAAGGGTAATTAGGACTAGGGACAAAAATTTCAATTTGAAAGTGTGATTAAATACACTTTACATCATTAAAATGATGTCCGCATAGCCTAGAAAGGCACAATATCCAATGTGAATGTGTAAGACACATTACAATACTAGATTAGAATTAAGTTTAATTCACAAGCCTTCTAGATTAATGTGAGAATACAATTAAATACATTTTGCAACATTGAATTAGGGAAAGATAGGTCCATTAAGTCTAGAGAAGTGTGAAAGTCTTTTACAACACTTTACAACACCTTTACAAAATGTCGTTAAATGCATCTTATTTAGTTTGCAAGGTCCAAGACCTAGTGTAGATGTGTGAAACACATCACAATACTAAATCAAGGCCTCATTAAGTCCAATTTATCATCAATTATTCCCATATCAAGCAAGAAAAAAGGGATACTTTTTTTGTGTCCACAGTTACTATGAGTTTTTGTGTTTTGTCATTTTTTCCATCTGGGTCACTGTTGAAACCAATATTGTTTCATTTATGGATTCCCTTTTGTGGCAATGGTTGTAACACAATAAAATAGTTAATGTTATACAGTTTATGTTGTTTTCCATAAGGAATTGTTGATTGTTGTTCTCTATCTTACGCTATATTGTTTCATTTATGGTTTCTATTTTTTGGAAACGGTTGCAACGCAATGAAATAGTTAATGTTATACAATTTATGTTGTTTTCCATAAGGTAGTGTTGATCGTTGTTCTCTAGCTTAGGCTATATTGTTTCCTTTTCGATAAGGTGCTTTTAAAAAAATATTATATAGTTTGATTTATGGTTCGCCTTTTGTGGCGATGGTTTTGCATGGGTTTGTTATTATGAATTTTTGTTTTTTGTTAGTTTTCCCAGCTAGATCACTATTGATACCAATATTGTTTCATTCACGGCTTTCGTTTTGTGGCGATAGTTGCAATGCAATAAAATAGTTAATGTTATGTAGTTCATGTTGTTTTGCATAAGGAATTTTTGATTGTTGTTCTCCAGCTTAGGCTATATTGTTTCATTTATGGCTCTTGTTTTGTGTCAATGGTTGCAACACAGTAAAATAGTTAATGTTATAGAGTTTATGTTGCTTTCCATATGGCATTGTTGAGTGTTGTTCTCTAGCTTTGGCTATATTGTTTCATATTTAATTCACAATAAAATAGTAAATGTTATAGAGTTTATGTTGTCCATAAGGTATTGTTGACTATTGGTCTATAGCTTTGGCTATATTGTTTCCTTTCCAATAAGGTGTTGTTGAAAAAAAGAACTTACTAGGCTCCTGTTGAAACCATTATTGTTTTATTTAAGGTGTGAGTGTGTATGTTCGTATATGAATTTTCTATGTATGTATCTTTGAGGTCATGTGTTTATCTCTATATAGATATGTCTAGTTTTTATATCAATATAGTTATTTGCTTCTTGTCTAGTTTGATTGCCACACACTCTTATATCTCCACAATTGTTGATCCCATGTCATGTCTAACTCTGACAAAGTAAAAAAATTAAAATGTTCATCAATACCTTCACTATTTATTAATATATGAAGAATGATCTTCTTTCCATGGTCATCAAGCAAAATTATTTCTTAGTTTTGAAGACAACATGGTCTAATGTTCTTCTTTTATTATTTTTTATAAAGATGTACAAGTTGGAAAAAATCCGACACACCATAAATTCATCATTTTATAAGGGGAAACCCTCTACATGGGATGTGAGAATATAAAATATAGATAATCTAGACCTTGTTGAGTGTGAATTTTTTGTTTACCTATCTAAATAATGTTTCATGATTCATAAGATACTCAATTGGAATAACAAGGTGTTAAGGGTCAAAGATTTAATCATGGAACTTGAGAATAAAGACCATAAAGTTCAATCAAAAAGCTATTATTAGTTTTACTTATAATAATATTTTCACGATTTAATTATTCCATAATAGAATGAATCAAAGGTACATACCTATTTCTCTTATTGATTGATATGTTTGATTCCAGTTTTTCAGACCTGGCATTTAAAACTTGTTGAAGTCATAAAACAATTTTTGCTATTTTGTGGTAGGCCTGCATACATTGTCCACCAACATATTCAATGGCGATATCAATGTTTTTTATTAAACTTAATATATAGGTTGTCCTACATATGAATGCTTTCTGCATCTAATTTCACAAATATACATATCTACATGTAGGGAAAATTAAATGGCACACAAAAAAAGAAGGAAAAACATCATAAAGTATATAACATTAACTATTTTATTGCATTGCAACTATTGCCACAAAACGGAGGCCATAAATGAATCAATATTAAAAAAAATTATGCTATGTTGTGACAGGCCTACATACATTGTCCACTAGCATATTCAATGGGTATGTGCAGGATCATGATGGGCCAAAAAGTGGTGATATGATGGGTATGTGTAGGGTATGTGGTTGACGACTTTTTTTTACCCAAAATTGATGAAACAAAAAAAAGTTTTTAAAGGGGATTCTCAACTTTCCACAAATATAAATTATTCATTACTTTGAATTTAATAAATAATTATTATTCATTTTCTATTTGAATTACGACTAAAGTCCTGATTGATAGGTTGATTGAAAAACATCTATAGCTTTCAAATAGTATCAAATTTTTTGAATCTGAAACATGTGTCACATTCTATGCTTCACATACTATAAGATTAAAAAAATGAATTTCATGAAGTTTTGACCAAGTTAAGGTGGTCAGACATACGAGTTTTTATATATTTTAAAATTTGTAATAAAAAAATTGTAATTAATTATTTACTTGGAAAAAATTTACAAAAAAATATGTATCACATCGAGACATGATTCATCTACTTATATCTAAAATATTATAAAAAAATATTATCATGTTATTGTGGTTAGGGTGGTCAGACAGACACCTACTTTTTTTTCCCTGAAATTTAAGTACTACTGCATTGAAATTTCAAATTTTCACCAAATAGATTTAAAAAAAAAATAAACCTAGTAGTTTAGAAACTACATTCAACTTGCTACAGATTCTATTCTTACATATTTTTGAAATAATATAGATAATTTATTCAATTTTTTACGTCAAGTTGCCTAACTCTAATTTTTCTAAATTTTTCACCACTTAAGGGCCTGTTTTTTCCATGATGATCCTGCACATACCCCAATGGTGATATCAATGTTTTTTATTACACTTAATATATAGGTTGTCATACATATGAATGTTGTATGCATCTAATTTCACAAATATACATATTTGCACATAGGGAAAATTATATGGCGCAAAGCAAAAGAAGGAAAAACAACATAAACAAATTTTTTTGTTGCAACCATTGGCACAAAATGGAGGCCATAAATGAAACAAAATTGGTTACGACAACAACCTAGATGGAAAAACCCACAAAACATAAACATTCACAGTAACAAACCCATGCAAAACCATCGCCACCAAACACAAACCAAGCAACAAGATACATTGGCCACCACTATCACTAATGGTGAAATTGATGTTTCTTATTGCACTTAATATAGTTTTGCAAGTTGATAGAGAAGGCCAACAAAACTAAAATGGCGGTTGGCATCAACATTAATTGTTGTATGGTTTTTGTGTAGTGGCGATGGTTGCAAAGTATGAAAATAGTTCATGTTCTTATCAATAAGGTATTGGTGGTTGTTGACCTATGGCTTTAGCGATACTACTCCTCCATGCATATATGCATATAAATGCACTATAGAAAAATATATCTACACAAGTTTGTATGAACATATTGTATGGACTCAAAAAAATTAATTGCATGCATATATGCTTATGTATATGCATATGTAGATGTATACATGCAAACAAACATGTCCACAAGTATATATAAGAACAACTACAAATATCGATACATGTGTTGAATAGGTTGATCGAACATGTACTTTTAGAAAATCTTGTCATCCTGGCTCATAGCCCTGATAGTAGGCAAAGCCACAAAACAACACCCAACAATTCCTTATTGAAAATTATGTAGACTTTCGCTATGTTTTTTGAGGTTTAAAATGGCAAGTGTTATTAAAACCGTCGCCACTACACAAAAACTATACAACAATTAATGTTGATGCGACAATGGTGAGATTTTGTACAACAATTGCCACTACATGGAAACCATACAACAATTAATGTTGATGCCACAACGGCAAGCTTCTGTGAAGGTGCAAGTTTGATCACCTATTCTCGAGCTTCTATGAAGGTGGTTGGAGGTTATTTTGTGTTTTTCGCATGGGGACCTGATGGTTACAAAAGAAATACACAAGCCATAAATCAAACAATATTGGTTTTAACAAACAATATAGTCTTTTCTCAATAGCACCTTATCGAAAACTGAAACACTATAGCCTTTTCAACAACACCTTATCTAAAATGAAACAATATAGCCTAAGCTAGAGAACAACAATCAACAATGCCTTATGGAAATCAACATAAACTGTATAACATTAACCATTTTATTGTGTTGCAACCATAGCTAGAAAATGGAAGCCATAAATCAAACAATATTGGTTTCAACAATGACCCAAATGGAAAAACGCACAAAACACAAAAATTCACAATAACAAACCTATGCAAAAATATAATCTTTTCTCAATAGTTCCCTAGGAAAGTACATACATTCTTCACCATTGTGATCATTAGTAAAACCAATGTTCCTTATTGCACTTAATATAGAAACAATATGCATCACACACAAACCATAAATGAAATAATATTGACTTCAATAGTTTCGTAGACAACAATTGAATTCAATAAATCGCCACAAAACATGAACCATAAATGGAATAATATTGGTTTCAATAGTGACCAAGATGGAAAAACCACACAAAACAAAATAATTCACAATAACTAACCCATGAACATGGAAAAATTATTTTTCCCAATAGTACCTTATCAAAAAAGAAACAATATAGCCAAAGCTAGAGAACAATAATCAGCAACACCTTATGGAAGACAACATAGACTATATAACATTAACTATTTTATTGCATTGCAGCCATCACCACAAAAAAATAGATACATACACATCTACATGTAGGGAATGATAGGTTGTATTTTAAATGTTATATGGAACATTGATGTCACCATTGATCGCAGTGATGAACAATTCCTTGTTTTTTTGTGTTTCACTTTATTTCCCCTATGTGCAGATATGTATGTATGTCATAGTAGATGCAAACAACATTGATACATTTTGAGACATTCTTGGAATGATAAGTTGTATTTTAAGTGTTATATGAAACATTGATGCCACCATTGATCACAGTGATGGACAATTTATTTCCCCTATGTGTAGATATATATGTATGTCATAGTAGATGCAAACAACATTGATACATACTAATCCCTATGTTTAGTCTATTGGGACATTCTTGGAATGATAAGATGTATTTTAAGTGTTATATGGAACATTGATGCCACCATTAATCATAGTGATGGACAATGTATTTTCTTGGTTGGTTTTTTTGCAAGAACATAGACTATTTTTGGAATGATCTACAAAGGATTTTCCAAATGTGCATTTTATATATTATTATATGTTTTCACTCATAGTGTTAATGTCTCTACAAAAAAATTGAAACATAAAAAATTTTAAATAAAAAATATTGGAATAGAGCTTGTCAGCCTTTGTTGCTTTAATTGAACATTCGGCCCTTGAGTTGTTGTGGCATAGAGCTCATAGTCAGCTTGTGGCATTGCAGCTCTCAACTTTTTAAAGAGCATCCCCAACAATGTCAGTGGACTCTAGCTCTCCCTAGGCTGCTGGACAGCCCTCAGGCACCAATCTCGTAAGTATGTTCCTTGTTTCCTTTTTGTTGTTGAGAATTGTATTGGCTCTTTGCCATGTGCATTCAGTGAACTATGAAAATTCTTTGTTTTAATTAGCTTTCCTTGTAATATATAGTCTAACTTATTTATATTTCATCTATTTATGTGTCCTTTACCTTTTTGTTTGCTAGCCATTTGGGAGTAGCTTGTGTTAGGAAAAAAATTATCCCAGTTTTGAGATGTGTCAACATTGCCATGTTCTTCCTTGTTTATATTCAGAAAAAATCTAATTTTGTTTCCTTCTTGCTCAACTTTTCCCTCCTTTCATATTCATGTATTATATGCACTTTTGAAGTCGGTGTGATCTTGTAACCATGTATAGTTATCTATGTTGTTGCATATTGGATGCCAATAATTGGTACATTTTGTGCTACCTCTTTCCCCCCCTTTTGCTTCTAGAGTCATGTTGTCCTTCTGAAGTCGTGTCGCAATCTTCAACATCTCATTGCTTTGGCTTAGCTAAGAAAAATTTCTAGTGAAAACAAAAGAAGTGTAGGTGACACCGTTGATAACACTGAGTAGTCATTGCACCAAAAGACTCATATTGCAACATATAAAGTTGTTTTGCTAGCATCTGTGATAAGCTTGTTGTAGCCTCATCAAAAGAACTAGCTGAAATCTCACTCGTGTGGACTTCCATCTTTAGTTGCAACAAATACTGGAAGTCACAATCAACTATGGTTATTTGGCTTTTATGGTAGTACCATATATTTTTTGTAGAGTCTTCACAATTTATCTTGCATTTTTTTCCATTAGCCTGCAAGGGACATTCAGTGTAACAAAATGAATCAATTTAAATATATTTCACTATTTCCTTGATAGTAGTTTTCATGGTGCATACAACATCTTGATATATATATGTGTGTGTGTGTGTGTGTAATGCATTTGTATGTGTATGTGCATGCATATTTGATATTTTATATGTGTGTGTGTGTGTGTCTATGCAAGGGACATGTAGCGTAACAAAATGCATCAGTTTAAATATATTTCACTATTGCCTTGATAGTAGTTTTCTGAGTGCATACATCTTGATATAGACTTGTGTATATATATGTGTTTGTAATGCATTTGTATTCGTATGTGCATGTAGATTTGATATTTTATATGTATGTGTCATTGTGTGTGTGTGTGTATGCATTTTCCACATGTATCTATGAGGTCATGTGTTTATCTATATATAAATATGTCCAATTTTAAATATTAGTATAGTTGTTTTCTTCTTCTCTATTTCAATTTCCACATACTTTTATCTCTCCACAATTGTTGAGCATTGGCTATAATGTTGGTGTTCGATAGTCGTACATGGTTAAAATATAGAATGTAATAACAATTTTGTTATCTCATTTCTTTGATTTTAATCTTCTTGTGTTAGCTGAGTGTAGAATATTCTGATATATATGTGCTTTATAATCTTCTCATGCTAGTTAAATGTGGTCTTGCCTCTGCATTCATAAAGCCATGTCACATATGGTTATCTTTCATTTTATTGGAGTTGCATAAAACTTCATTTTTGTTATAATATTTCCTATGTGATGTTCAATCATGATTGTGGTCTACCTACTGCACAATACTTTTGTGATTTATCTTGAGTCTACCTACACACATATATATCTACATTTATACTTGTTGATATATGTAATTGCATTTAACTTATATATATATATATATATATATATATATATATATATATTCTCACATGCATTGACAAGTATAGGTGTGGATAACTCCGTATGTTGTGTAGCTCAAGATACAACTCAACACTGAACAATGCCTTATTGAAAATAACATAAACTACTCAATTATTGTGCTAAGTTTTGAATGCAACCTATTATTGAAACCATTGCCAATATATGCATCCCATACATGAAACAATGTTGTCATCACAAGTTGTGCCAAGTGATGTTTATTTCCTGTACTCAGGCAACAAACATATATATCTAGATTTAAACTTATCTATATTTTTTCTTCCATCTATTGACAAGTTTAGGTGTGGATATCTATGTATGTTGTTTACAAAAACACTTGTCACAGTGGTGGCTCACAATCTTAATAGCACCTGAAGCTACAAAACAATAGTCAACAATGCCTTATTGAAAATAACATAAACTATTTAATTGCTTTGGTGAATTTAGAATGCTAAATATTATTGTGGTCGTATATGTGGACTATCTTATTGCTTATTGTGGTTGTATATAGGACTGTTTTATTGCTTTGCAACTATTGCCACTACATGGAAACCATAAATGAAATAATATTTTTCAAGCTATTCAACAACAATCAACAATGCATATATATGTGCATCTAACTTCAGATATATAAATCGGTATAGATTTTGTTTTGCAACTGCATCTATATGTATTGTATGCACTGGATGCATATGTAGGAATCTATTGCTTGGAAATATATAAACACAAAAAGTATATGTTTCTTTTGTTGTGTTTCATTTCTCTTTTACTGTGTACAGATATGTATGTATGTGAAATTAGATGTAGACAACATTCATATATACTGCTCGCCATGTTTATTGTTTGGGGAATCTAAAGTTAAATGCACCTTTTTAGTTATTATTTCTTTCGGCCTCAAAAAAGGAGTTGTTAGACTGATAGGCTGCATATTAAGTGTATTAAGGAACATTGATTTCACCAATGATCAGAGTGGTGGACGATGTATGTTCTTGCTCGAGGGTTTGGTGAGAGCACATGAGGCTCCATGACCCAATATGGTAGGGTGGAGAGAAGGCCTCATTTTTTTGTGTTTAATTTTATATTTCCTATGCACAAATCTATATGTTTCTGACATTAGGTGCAGACAACATTCATATGTGGGTATGTGCAAGATCATGATGGGCCAAAAAGTGGCGATATGATGGGTATTTGTAGGGTATGTGGTTGGCGACTTTTTTTTACCCAAAATTGATGAAATGAAAAGGGTTTTTAAAGGAGATTCTCAGTTTTCCACCAATATAATTATGCTTTACTTTGAATTTAATAAATAATTATTATTCATTTTCTATTTGAATTACGACTAAAATCCTGATTGATAGGCTGATTGAAAAACATCTATAGCTTTCAAACGGTATCACATTTTCAGAATCCAAAACATGCATTACATTCTATGATTTTCATAATATAGGATTAAAAAAAGAAAAAATTGAATTTCATGAAGTTTTGACGAAGTTAAGGTGGTCAAACATACGATTTTTTATATTTTTTGAAAGTTGTAATAAAAAATTCATAATTAATTATTTACTTGGAAAAAAAATACAAAAAAATATGCATCACATCCAAACATGAGTCCTCTACTTATGTCTAAAATATTATAAAAAAATATTATCATTTTATTGTGGTTAGGGTGGTCAGACAGACACCTACTTCTTATTTTTTCCCTGAAGTTTAAGTACTATTGCATTGAAATTTCAAATTTTCACCAAATAGATTGTTTTTTTTTTAAATAAACCTAGTAGTTTAGAAACTAAATTCAATTTGCTACAAATTATATTCTTACATATTTTTGAAATAATATAGATAACTTATAGAAATTTTTATGTCAAGTTGTCTAACTCTGATTTTTCTGAATTTTTTGCCACTTAAGGGCCTATTTTTTCCATGATGATCCTGCACAGACCCATGTTTGAAGTCCACCTATGGATATATATGTGTGTTGTGTACATATAACTTTAGATGCATATATATTTCTATAGATCTTCCTTTGTAAGTGTGTATGTAGACTCTTTTATTGCTTTCCAACCATTGCCACTACATGGAAATCATAAATGAAATAATATTTTTGGAGCTATTCAACAATAATCAACAATGCATATATATGTACATTTAACTTCAGATACATATATATTGATGTATATTTTTTTTGCAACTGCAAGTATATGTATTGCATGTATTGGATGCATATGTAGGAATCTATTTCTTGTAAATATATACACACAAAAAAGTATGTCTCTTTTGTTGTATTTAATTTTTGTTTTCTTTTGTGCAGCTATGTATGTATGTGAAATTAGATGTAGACAACATTCATATATACTCCTCCCCATGTTTATTTTTTTGGAAAGATAGTTGTTATTTGTTTCATCCTCAAAGAGGCATCCTTACAATAATATGCTTTATATTAAGCGTAATAAGAAAGATTAGTTTCACCATTGATCACAGTGGTGGAGAATGTATGTTCTTGCTCGGGGGTTTGGTGAGAGCCTATGGGGCTCCATGACCCAATAAGGCAGGGTGGAGAGCAAGCCTTTTTTTTTTTTTTTCATTTTAATTTCCCCATGTGCAGATATGTACATTTGTGAAATTAGAGATAGAAAACATTCGTCCCTATGTGCAGATATGTATGTATGTGAAATTAGATGTAGACACCATTCATATATACTCCTTCCTCTGTTTATTCTTTTCATAAGATAATTACTATTTTTTTTGTAGGCCTATACTTAAAATTCTCCACAAAAATTTATTTCTGCTTGGCATGACATGGCCCTATGTCCATTCATCCAAAAAAATTGCAACAATTGACTAAAGAACGAGTACATATGTTTCAATTGACAGTTGTAGTTTCCCTATTCGAGAGAAATATAGTGCATTTATTGAAATTGTTCTTATTTGTCAAAGTAATAAAATAGTTTATGATATTCTCCATAAAGACATTGTTGATTGTTGTTTTGTGGCCTCGAATAAATTATTTGATCTATGGTGTCTGTGTAGTGGGAATGGTTGCAAAGTAATAAATTAGTTCATCTTCTTCTCGATAAGGCATTGTTGGTTGTTTTTGTATGGCTTCAAGGATAGTTGTTATTTGTCTAGGCTTCAATAAGGATTTCACCAATGTTTCATCTAACACTTAATATACAGCCTCCCATTGTAGCAAATCTTTATTGAGGTCTAGACAAATAAAAATTATTGTTCAAAAAGAACATGGACTATTTTATTACATTGCAAACATTGTCACCACAGAGAAACCATACAACAATTAATGTTGATGCCAACCGACATTTAATTTTGTTGGCCTTCTCTATCGACGTGTCAAACACTTTTGATTTAAAAATCAAAAAAATCTGCCACCTTTTTCCTAACTGGAATCTGGGCACCAGAAGGGTTGAAAATCAGGAAGGCTGACAAAAAATCTGACCAAAGTTCACATAATAGGGGAAAACCACACAACTAGAAGTTTCCATAATTTTCTCATTTGATTTCTATAGTTTTAATCTTCTTGTGTTGGTTGAGTGTAGAGTATACTGCTACTACATGTGAGTTCCTAAAGTTAGATCAATGGTGGCATCAATGTTTCATATAACACTTAAAATATAGCTTATCATTCCAAGAATGTCCCAATAGAATAAACATAGGGATCACTATGTATCAAAGTTCTTTGCATCTACTATGGCATACATACATATCTGCACATAGGGGAAATACATTATCCATCACTATGATCAATGGTGGCATCAAACAAAAAATCACAGTAACAAACCCATGAACAAATATAGTCAAATCTCAAAAGTACCTTATCGAAAATGAAACAATATAGCCTTTTCAACAGTACATTATCGAAAATAAAATAGTATACCCTAAGCTAGAGGATAACAATCAACATTGCCTAATGGAATAAATGTTGTTTACATCTACTATGACATACATACATATCTACACATAGGGGGCATACATTTCCCATCACTCCAATCAATTGTGCCATTACCAAGACTTTTGTATTGCTTTTGGAATCATTGCCCCATGCAAAAAACAAAAAATTGATGCAGACCTAGAAGGCCCAAACTCATTCAAAGTGACAACCTACCTTCAAGAGGCATATAACAAGATTAAAATGGCCTATTAGACCAATTCACACAATTCCCAAAGTTTGACAACAATCAGAAGTTGATTTTCCCCTTTCACCCTTGCAAACCTGGTAGTAGTGCAAACCTCATTTTTGGCCTTGAACTCTAACACTTCCCAAAACACTTGACAAATAGATGGTGGATTTAGATACCCATTTGAAAATTATAAAACATATTTCATAACTAGACACATGTCCTTTAGACCAAACCCTTGAAATCACCACTCCTACGCTGACCTAATTAGGCTAATTAGGCCTAAATTACAAAGCAACCTTCCTTTAAACTTATCATAGACACCTGAAACCTTGGGGAAACATTTCCCATGCCCTCAAACCTCTAAATCCACAATTAACTCCCAAGGTTTACCCTTTTAACATAGAAAACTCTAAAACCCTTGATTTTTAGCCAAACGAAGAGGGTTTATTAAAAGTCCCACTTGCACAACTTCCATACCATTCCACTAACTCAAACACTTGTATTTTGACCCCAATATGCTTAAAAGTTGAAAAAAATCCCCCACTCTCATTTATCTTTACAAACCCTAGACCCAAAGCTCCATTTTCATGTATTTTCCTTCACAAAAATCAACAAAACAACAACCTTATCTCCCTTATTCCTCCTCCATGACTCTAATAATACATCCTACCTCCTATTCAAACTCTCTAGGTCCCATTACACTTGTTACAATAGATACATTTGGTGTAAGGGCCCGTAAATCATGTTTTTGGTTACAAAACCCTCAAACAGGGTGCTCTCGGTCTGCTACAAGAAAAATAGAGATTTCTAACACAAAGCTCTATTAAATTCCTTCAAACTTGAAGCAAAGGAAGGTTAAAATAGGCCTATACAAGTTATGAGTTCTTACATATCAAAGTATGGTTATACAAATTCGTACAAGTCTGCAGAATGTAAAAGAAACTCATAAAATGAATGAAACAACATAGATTTCTTATTGCTAATGACTCCAATCTTCAATCCAACCTTACAAGTGATGTTCCATGCATTTTTAAAGGCTTCTCCTCATCAAAACCAATGACTAACTTCCCTACAACTAATTTTTAAACCTCTAATGACCATTGGAGGTCATAATTACACCTTTACACAATTGTATAACAACACCATTACATATTTTGCAATGTTTACACTTTTTGACACTCTCAATCACCTAACCTACTACAAATGGTCTAATGGGACCTTATTCACCTAAGAAACATGAATCACTCAACAAAACAACATCCTATCTACCTAGACACCTCTTGTCAACTTTGAGAATTATTTCCACATGATTTGCAATTCTTACAAAATGAATACATAAGCCCCTCAAAGTTGATCAATTACAATAGAATGGTCACATTAGAACTTATTTGGACTCAAGGACTCAACTCAAACATCCTATCACACCTTTCCTATCAGACACTTAATGAAGAAACAAATAAAAGATTGTTGCTCCTGCACCATACACACCACCATAAAAAAAACTCATGTCTCATGAGTAAAGGTTTTCCTTACTCCAACCTACTCTCCACAAAGCCCATGCTGACCTGCACCTCCTCTTGTTTGACTTGCACAATGAAATCTTGCAATCCACTCTGCCTTTTGGCCTTTATATGCATGGAATCTTTCCCCCTTCTCTGGAATCAAATCAGTGGGTGGTCTGTCATCTGCCCTTAGACCAAAACAAGTGAATTTCCTTACTTTCATGCCTCTAAACCATCCCTTACACTACAACAAATCCCTGTGATTTGCTCCATTTTTTGCTTCCACCCATTGTTTTAATGTATTTTTTGGCAGTTTTTTGAAAACATCGGTGCTATTATCGAGATGGCACAATTTTTGGAATTTATTGCATTGATTAGTATAAGTCGACGCTAATTTAGGCACTAATTAGCACCTCAAGTAACACCGTGTTTAGTGTTGATATTAGCTTTGAGTGTCGCACTGCTTTTAGCTCCGACTTTAGCTTCGACTTTATCTTTGGGTTTAGCATCAGTTTAGACACCCCTATGTCAAAGAGACTTATTTATATCTCATCGACAATGTAAAATATAGTGAAATGTGAACAAGATATGGGAATATCGAGGAGAGAATCACTTATGTCACATCAACAAGGTATATCTACAAGTGCTTGGTGAAGCACAACTCTTGGATATAATGAAGTAATGTCAATGAGACATTGAGGTATTGGTAAGACAAATAAGATTGTCTCATCGACACTCTTCAAGTAATGATCAAAAGCATACACTACCATACCACCGGGAAGGTGAGCAACATATGCAATAGAGCGGTATACACCGCAACCTAGCAACAAGAAGCCTTGAGCAAGGCGGTAGTGCGGTAAATAGCAGAAGGGAAGGGAAAAACACCGCTGTACCACAGTGATAATCACAAGTCTCCTTGACATGGCAAAGTTACAATGATATATAAACAAATACCGCCGAAGGAAAATATCGATGAGATAGTGGCATATCGACAAGAGATATTAAATTGTCTCATCGACACCGACAACCAACATCAGAGGAACATAAGATCTAATTTTGATGAGACATTGAGATATCGGTAAGACAAATGTAATACCCCCATGTGGCTGATACTTTTGTTACTATTGTTACTCTTATGTGGTGTGTGGATGCATAGTTAGATTGATTGAGGATTATGTTATTTCAATTTATGACATTGAGCTTACCTTGGATTGTGATGTTTAATTTGATTTAGTAATATAGTTTGATGCAATGATTTTGTAATTGATTTTACAATGTGATTAATTAGTTAGAAATGTTATTTTATTATTGATATCATAATTGCTAGTATAGTTTTGGTGAGAAGACAGTGTAGCACCACTCATTTTACGAGTGCCCTACTACGCTGCAAATTCTTCTCATGATGTAATGTTTTAATTATTTATATATATATGGACATGTACACGACCTTGTTGTTTGCAGGAATGCAGGTACAAAGTCTCGATTCCACCTGCTTCGACAGGACAGGGCGAGCATCAAAATAAACCCAATGGGATTGATGTTGAAAAAAAGGAGTGGTTAAGAAAGAATTCCCATCCCAAGTTCGTCTACTGTGAGTCTTTGGTTGTCTTTGTTCTTTTTGTCCTTGTGTGATATTGTGAAGTGTCAATTAATTTTTAGCCTGAAATTTAATTAATTTTAGTTAAGTGTATTTTATTTGATTTTGGGAAAGTATGATCAATTAATATAGTTAATTGATAACATTATTAAAGTTAATCATAGATAAATTGATTAGTAATATTATTGTTTAAAAAGGATTATTTAAATTAAATTTTATGTTGCTTCGTTATTATCTTGAATGTTAATTTGCCATTGCATTGTATTTTTGTGTTAATCGAAATAGTTTCTAAATTAAATTATTATTATTATTATTATTATTATTGGAAATAAGATAAATAAAATAGAGAAATATGTATATATAAATAAATTTGATTTAAAATTATTAAAAAATTTCTTTTATTGGATTTTTACGGGAAGTAGTGGGAATTAATGAATTTTCTGTTAAGGAAATTATTCCCGGAAGAAAAAGAGGCATGGGTAACAAAAGCTCTTCATGGGAAATTTTGGCTGTGTGATGAGATTTTGGGGTTTTTTGGCTCTGTTGATTATTGGGAAAAGAATTTGGAAAAGGCTGCAGGGTTTTCTTGAAATTGGATTTTGGGTGGAGGAGAAATCTTTTGGAGGAAAGAGCTTTATGGCTGGAGGTTTCTGTGGCAAAGTTTGGTGCAACTCTTACTTCTACAGCCTACAGGAAACTGGTATTTCACTGTATCTAATTTGTTTTCTTTGTAAAATAATATGTCTTCTTTGTAAAATTCTTTCTTCTAGTGTATAAAAAGAATTGTCTACTTTCTTTGAGGAAATTAGAATCTTACTGTAGAAAACTTTGTACCCGGGTGTTGCCGTTAAAACTTGTGTTACCTCTGTAGATTTTAGTGGGCATGTGCAGGATCATGGTATGCCAAAAAGTGGCAATGGAGGAAAAAATACGTGTTTCTACGACTCAAAAACGCGAAAATGGTGAGTTGACTTTTTGGAGCTGGGGTGACTACCGAGGCAGAGGGAAAACTTAGTTTTAGGAATCGGATATCCGATTTGGATCGGATATCCGATTTGGATCGGATATCCGATTTTGTTCAGTGTAAAACAAATCTCATTCCGACCCAAGCAAAAGGCTAAATCTCATTCTGACATAAGCAAAAGGAATCGGATATCCGATCCAAATCGGATATCCGATCCAAATCGGATATCCGATCCAAATCGGATATCCGATCCAAATCGGATATCCGATTTTGGTCAACTGTATATATAAAAAAAGCCGCGACCAAAACTCATTCATTTTTATTTTCGGCTCATCGGCAGGGGGCGCATAGTGGAGAGAGAAATCCGATATCCGATTTGGAATCCACCTCTATCAGGTAAAATTTTTAATTTTTAATCAAATTTTCAATTAGATTTGTTTATTTTTAATTGATTTTTTTTAAAATATTGTTTTTTGGTAGAAAAAACTAGGGTTTTTTGGTAGATTTGCAAAAAAACATAAAAAATTGAAGAAAAATAGTAAGAAACTACTTTTTTTTTAAATGTAATGGCATTTCCATAGCATACAAACATTCAGAGCAAATAAAATACAGAGTTCAA